>NW_019059857.1:43062-73374 GCF_000696155.1 Zootermopsis nevadensis | reverse complement strand
CGTGCAAACAAATTCTGTCAGGGACTTGCTCATTTCTTCAGTAATGCCAACACACTCCCCATGGAACCAATTGTTGCACAGGTCACAACCCACATAAAACCTAGAACACATACGTCGCGAATCGCAAATAAAATACTACGTCGAACAATTTCATTCCTAGGCACATTTTTCCTTCTACAAGAGCACCCAATCCTATGTTTTTATTACCTTTTATAACACCATGAAGCATGACATAATTCTACATAATGATAACATTAATACAGCCAGAGAAGATAATCACTAGATGATTTCATTGTTAAAGTGCTGTTAAATTTCTAAATAAAATTCTTCTAACCAACAAACAGACAAACCCCATGCAGCGAAGTCCTTAAGAAGCTACAAGTCGTTCAGCTGGTCAAAAAATACTCTTGCCTTTTATAAAACCCAACCATTTTCATAACAGCCTGTCACTGGAACCCATCAACAGCCAGTTGAATCCAGTCCATATCCCCCTCACAGCCAATTTATTTACAATCCATAATATTATATTTGCATCAATGACTAGGTCTACCAAGTGGGCTCTTGCCCTTGGGGTCTAGGGTTTACAGACTAAAATTCTGTACATACTTTTCACCTCCCCACGCACACCACGGCACAACCATCTCATCATCTTGAATTACTAAACGTACATTCAAAATTTCTTGTAAAATGGCCAGCTAACATCTTTCCGCGTTCAAAGTATCACGACACACCGAAACTCACTTTGTTTCATCGTATGGCGTCCTGCACAAGCAGTACAGTTTTTCTTTCTTCCTCCCACTTGCGCTTCCACCTCCCCCTGCTGGAGTTGTGCCACCACTGCCTGGTGGACCTGGAGCGACCCGCTGTTGCTTCCTGGGTCGACCACCACCCCGGGAAGCTGACGAGGGACTGATGCTGCTTGCGGAGACGGGCGCAGATTTCCGTTTTCCACTCCCCGTCCTCACTTCGTCCTGCTTACTTCGTTCGGCTTTCGTTCGAGCCGCCAACTCAGTAGACAGATCCTTCTGCATTTATAACGCAGGAACATTAACACTCTACATATTTAAACAACAGACTTTCCATTAATATCTCAAAAATAATTTCTGGAATAAATACAAATATATAATTTATTAAAGACTGCCTGGAAAGCTTTTATTTTTGACCATCATTAAAAAGTGGTTCTGGTGAGCCAGATACAATTACGTACATCCTTAACTAACAAAAGAAGAGAAAAGTTACTTTTCCTGACCTGAATCTCTATTTGAAGCTCCTTCTCGAGCAAGGCGCGTTTCTTGATCATATCTTTCTTCAGTAGTTCCTTATGTCGGAACAGAAGCACCTGAAGTTTGGTCTGTACCTGCTGGCGTCGACGTTCCTCCTGGGATTCCCGCCACTTGCCGGTACGAGACCGTGACGCAACAGGTCCAACTGTCGCTTTTTCCTCACTGCTACGGTCATCCCGCAATAACCTGTTAAAAACACATCCGACTGTATTATTCATTTTACTGGGATACTGGGAACGACTCGTTCTTCAAGTGCCTGAGCACTGCGGGTCCCAACTTTTTCGTCGGCTCGATCTGTAGACATTCGGTAGGACTCCATGGACGAGGGATCGGCCTGTCGCAAGGCCTCTACTTGTACACAGGGCAGCACATCCATATCCATATCAGCTTCTGGAGTATGAATTCATGCAGCTTAATACAGTTTAACTGTATCTAATATTATACATAAGCTTCTCTGACGTTAACAAATGAGACAAAATTATGGAGAGCATGAGAAATGGCAAAGACAGACTCACCATCTTAGAACACACTGAGCAAACAGTCTACGCATTTGTATGACTTACTTGACATCTTTGTTGTCGAGCTTTGCGGATTTTCGCTTTGGCGTAGGCTCCCAGTCGTCTTTGACACTGACGCCCTGCTGCTGGTTGACACCAACCGGTGACGTTGGAGAATGTCTCTTCTTTGCCGGCACCTTGGCAACTATACTAGTGGCGACTTGATGCTGCACCGGTACTTCTGGAATTTTTTCCTGCTTCATTTGCTTCTCCTGATAACGTTGCAATTGTAAAAGTTTCTCCTCTATTTCTGGGTTCAAATTTTCCTGCTTTAGTGCATTCTTGATTGCTGAGAGAAAATGAGAATTCAATTTACCGGGTAATTTTTAAGGAGCGTAAATATTCAAAGGGTCGAAAATGTAAATACCTATTGTACCCCCTCTACCCCACAAAAAGGGAATTTATCTGAATATATTTCTACATCAAAACATGAGATAATTAAATTTCAGATTTTCATGTAAGAAATTTAAAAACACTCAATGACAAAAGACCAAAATGATACAGTGAGTAATATATATCATTTGGTTTTCGAATCCTGACATAAATGCTAGTGAAATGTGGCAGATCGCAGCAATGAAACTGCAAAAAGATCGAGATCTTAAAAAAAAGGGGGAGAAGTCTGAAATTACCCAACATTCTCAGAACATTCAAAAGCTAAAAACACACTTAGCATATTTACCTGTACACAAACACTTTTATTATGAATTTTTAGCCCGAGACAAAGCGGTGCTATTGTACCTGGTACAGGCTGCTCTTGTTCATGAAATGCCGGCATGTCACGTATGCCCTCTTTCAGCATATCTGATGTAACAGACGGCCCAGACAGATGATCACAGTGCAATGAAGATGCAGGAGTTGGGGTGTCTGATGCAAAAGATTTTAACAAGAATGAAATGAATTAAATGAAAGAAACACAAATTTAAACTCAGCCTTTCTCTTAAAATACCATATTTATAAATGCAACTTACGTGTTACGTGAGAAAATTCGGCCCACAAAACAAACTGAATGTGTTATGTTCGAAGTAAACATTACATTCAAAATGTCTGGAGCAGTTTAGTCATATTATATCAATAAATTAATATCCCATGGTTGTTTAATCAAGAGCAGGCTAAATTTCAGGAATGCTTCCTACCGTGCCGTTCAAAATCACGTCTTGGTTAGCTACTTAAAATTTCACAATGCATGAAATGCAAATCATTTGAAATACACTACTGATTTTCAATTCTGAACAGCAAAGATACATTTAACATATCTAATTACCAAACTAAGATGTCTCAATTCCAATGGTAACAGTCTCATTGAGAAGCAAACTCTCATTCAAATACTCAAAGACATTGTTTTAATTTATGGAACTCTGCCACTGGTCCCTATCATGAGCCAAACTAATCCTGTTCACACTCCTCATCCCATTTCTTCTAGATACACTTTAAAATTATCCTCCCATGTAGGTGTTCCAAGTGAGCCGAACCTTACAGGTTTCCCAACTAAAACTTTGTATGCATTTCTCTGAAATGTGCTAAATGGCATTCAAACTCACAATGTTCAACACCAAGAATAGCAGCTCTCAATTCTGTTCTACACATCTTAACAAAACTGATAGTTTTTTTATTTTGAATGTTCTGAGTGTGGTTAACTTTCGGATTCTATTTAATCTTATTGCAAACAAAACAAACATCCACAATACAACTGTCACAGTGGTTCAGTTCTTGAACGACTTCAACCGAGGCAAAAATTCTTTGCAAAGTTTTGCTATGCAGCACGTGCCACGACACAGATTTTACACGAATGGCATCGCCAAAGCCGATAACCGAACAGACCTTTTCAACAACTGACCGTTCCCGTTCATTTACAACACTCTACTGTACTCACTATGTTGGATGTATTCTGGTGTTAGAACAAATTTGTTTGATGCTGAAGTTGTTGTTCCTGGTGTGATGCCTAACAGGCCACCGGTACCTGCAGTCGAAGCCGCCGTTCCTAGTTCTGCTGCTGTATCGCCACCAGGTGACACCAGCTGCTCACTTGCCGACTGCTGCTGCCCATTCACCACTACTTGCTGCTGCCGAGACACCGCGCTGCCACCCGTCGTCGGGCTAGAGGCTGTCGCCAATCCGATCTTGAAATATCATGTAACAAAGAATATGTATTAAACTACGATGCATTCTCAGGTGAACAGCTATGTGTGTATGGAATAAATTTCCAATGTTTCTAAGCCTGACTCTGTCTCCATCCAACAAATTAACTTCTTAAAACTTTGAAGTCAGCTTTCGAAGCCAATCATCTACTTATATCTTGAATGGCTGCATCAGGGAAACTGCACAATTCACACACTAGAGATTGAGGAGAAACGGGACTCCCAGTACAGTTCATGCAACACTTGATTAATTTAAACCCATGAGGGAAGTGAATTTTAGACACTGACTTTATAAAACCAATCCCTTTGTCAATAAACTTATATCTCTAGAGTTTAAGCTGACAGCAAAAATTTCACTAAACCTTCCTAAGCATTTCTGGATGGGTATGAATAAAAGCCTAATCCTGAAATAATCATAAACGTACAATTCCGCATAACATACCTGTGGAGTGTCAGGTTGTGCAACCTGCTGGACTACAACCTTCGGGTGAGATTTATTAGGAGACTGAGCCGTCGTTGCCACAGGTGCCGCCGCCGTTGGACTCGTTACTGTCGGGGTACTCGCGGGCTGCAGAACTGACGACGCAGGCTGCTGGACTGTTGTGGGTGGGGGCTGAACAGCCAAGTATATTCTTGTTGGGCCCAACACACCCTGCTTGCCTGATGATGCTTGTGCTATGACACAAATTAAATGAAATCCATTTTAAATGGAAGTCAAGAATTCAAAATCTATTATCTCGACAAACGGCACTCAAATGTGTTCCACTACGAACATAATACTTTATTTCACTAATTTTGTTCTAAAATAAACTTGAAGTGCCAAATATGTTCAATTCATCCTACTGTAGTTTTGGTTTGAAGAATGTAGAAGTTAGAAAAGAGTAGACAGAATAAGATATCACACAGCCATTACTTTAAACTCAGCATCTCAGACTAATAATATATCTTACTGACAATCATAACCCTTCTCACCATCATTAAATTACCATGGGTATGAATCTATTATATGTCGTACAAAGATGGCTTGCCGTCTTCCGGAATGTGCCCTGATGATGGGAACAGAAGGCACTTTTGAAACATCAGTCAATTTCCATCTTCACACCTGTCACTTCAAGAACCTAAAATCACCATCACAGAACGACAAACCCGCGTTTCAGCAAAACAAAGCCCTCATCTTCTCTGCCTCGTACGAGCGACGATTAACACACACCGGTGTCTCTCCTTACCCAAGCACGGTGTGGCAGCGCCATGTGAACCGAGCTACGTGCATAAGCAAGTGACAATACCTTTCAGCAACTGCTGTTTGACCTGTTGCTGGACTACCGCAAGCTGCTGCTGCGTAAATTCCGCACCCTGGAGACCCTGCAGTACAATGCGCGGTCCTTGTGTAGTTTGAATCACTTGTGCGGTGACACACTTGATGATGGTACCGGGTGGCTGGCCCACCAGCAGCTGCTGCTCCATGGTGGTTGGTTCTGCACCTACCGACTTCTCATCCGCCGGCAATGGAGCAGACAGTTGTTGTAACGGAGGCAGCTGTTGCTGTGTTGCCGCAGGTGGCGCTTCTACAGTGGAAGCGACAGGCTGAATGTTGCTGCCTGATGTTTGTACTTGTGCGATGGGTTGCTAAATTAACGAACAGAAAACACCACAAAATATTCTACAAAAACTGTCTACAATACTCAATGTAAAAGTTTTGCTAAAACAAAAATCCCTCGTCATTCCTTAGGCACTGTATATGTAATACTCAGAAATACAACGCATTTTTCTTGAGAAAGCAGAGACACACCGATCGATAAAAACACTACAATTTCTGGTAGATAATTCTCAGGCAGTGCTTTGCTTACCTGTATGACAGTAGTACTTTGAGGTGCGGCTATAATGTGCTGTGTCTTGGATGGAGAAACTGCATTATTGGTCACACTGCCGCTACTTGTCCCTGCAGCCGATTTCAATTTCACTGGCACCTCAAAAAATTGAAGGAAAAGCCAATTAATATGTTCAATAAACCAGAATTTTTTTTATTGCTGCTACATGCACAAAAAAATATGAAGTACAAAGTTATGGTAAAGTGAACCAATTATAAATTATTTAAACTGTTCCGACTTTATGCTTTTGATACGGAGAATTCTGTGACGCATTTATCTAATTTTGGCCTGTATATTTTTAACTTAACTTTCCTTTCTGAAACAGCACAGATATAACACCTAATTTAAATTTACAATATTGTAACTCTAATGTCATTTTAAGGAATATTTAAGTGGTAACAAGAATCTAACATGTTCCACGTAATTTGTTGGTGGAAGCATGGTTGAAAATACTGTTCGAATTTTCAGTAGTAAAAACCTAACTTTACCTGAAATATCCACAAGTGAATTATCTGATATGTGGATTAACAACAGTATTTTTATACGTAAGGCTGACTTGCTAAGTGTCCTTGACATCTAGGCGGTAAATATCATGTCACTAGCGTCTATGCAGGGGAAATACGTAGAATTAGGGCAAGATACTGGCTAAATAATGACAATCAGAAATGTGCGTATTATGCAGTATCATACTTGTACTGTCTGTTGCTGAGCAAGAGAAGTGGGTGCTGTGGCAGTCTTGACAAGAAAGTTGCTACTAGCAGTAACCACAGTAGCACCACTAGAAGTCAACGCTGGTACTGCGGCACCGGCAGAAACCACGACAGCATTAGCGCCAGCTGTTACTGTCCGGATTAACACCTGCTGACCGCCGATGGTCGTCAGCTGAGCTTTCCCTGAAGCCAACTGTGCAGCAAGATTTGACCCACTCATGACCAACGGACCTGTGCTTAGCAGCTGTCCGCCAGCAGTCATCACCTGAAACAAACGCAACACAAATACAAATATTTTACAAATCTATAAATGCAAATGCACAAGGCATGTCGAAATGCTAAAATACTACAAAATAATACATGCAAAACACACGTACAAATGAGATTTCAGTGCATATCTGAAATACCACTTGGAATTAATTTGGAAATTCCTCTTTCACAGTGAGCAGGGAATGCTATTCATAGCGCTGCGTTCTCAGACACAAGATGTTTGGGAAACTAACCTGTGTGGGAGTGCCTATAACCTGATTGCCACTGACGACAATCTGACCAGGTGCAAACATTTGACCTCCGCTGACAACCACTGTGCCAGGCTGCGTAGCAACTTTCTGAACAACCTGCGCTCCACCAATCTGTTGTCGTATCATCACGTGCTGCTGCTGCTGCTGGGACTTGGTGGGGCTCTGGGGAGTGTCACTGGTACCCTTTTGTTGTGCTGAAGCAATAGCAATCTGTTTTGTTGGTGTGGCATTTGATTTTGCTGTAGACTGCTGTAATGGACCTCCTCCAGCAGTGGTACGGATCACGGCTCCCTTTGGACCGGCTACCAACAACCGGTTTGAGGTAACCTGGAATGGAATGTAACCCGTGATTGCCTGCATTTAGAAATGTGCCTAATTCTGAAATTTAAAATCCACTCCTCAACTGTCAGGGACATGAATATGGTACATTTGGAGTTACTGCTTAAAGCGCATACTTGATATTGATTTTCCAAACTCCATGGAGCACAGACCATAATGAGAAACTGATAGTCACTCAACAAGTTAATAAATTCCGGCTTTTATGGCACACGAAGGTTCGCTGCCGTGTTCAAAGGAGCCTGCAACTGGATCCCATCACAAGCCACATGAATACAGTGCACACTCCAAGACAAAATTATAATTTTATACTGTCAAAATCTGAAACACCTTTCAAAATATTGCCACCCTCGAACTGAACCCAACAGAACAGTACCACCTCCACCAACATTCATGGCAAAACAAAGGTAAACATTACAATAAAATGCAATATAGTGCCACACAATTTTGTTTCCACTGGCTATATTGACAACTCTCTGAAATATTCAGCTGTCAAAATACTTTACATCAACTTCCACATTAACAAATTTAACATAAGATGTTTGTGAATTCCTACCCAAAGAGGGTGTCTCTCTGTATATAAAACAATATACCCACCTGTTGCAGCTGTGTTGCCTGAACAGCGGACGTGCTAACAACATGAAGCTTACCGTCCGGCATCTGAATCAACTGCTGACCTGTACAACAATTACGAGTCTGTCACCCGATGTCCACCGAACACCCACAAAACCAAAACAATAAAATGTACTGACAAACACACAGGGTCTTCAACAAAATTGCATACATTCACAGAATTAAATGTCACCTGCTTCAATCTGAAACCTGATGTAAGATGGTTGTCTTCTGGGTTGTATCGCTGTGTAGCCTGGTAGAAGTTTATCGACGTTTCAGAGGTCGTTGCTGCCTCCAGTATAAGGGTGATGATGATGATGAGGCAGCAAAGATGTCTAAAACATCAGAAAACTTCTACCACGGTGCTATAACCAAGAAGACAGCCATCTTCCGACTCACAGCTGTGAAAACCTCAAATCCTACTGAAACCTGAATTGTTTTGGATTACGTGTCTGGCATGACGGACTCAACTGTTATATGAGATCAGAATACTTTATGTCAGTGAGAGTTGAGGGTCTTCTCGGTTCACATCCTGTAGTACTGGACAAAGCTACCAACATTCTCAAATCTTCACCCAAAAAAATGAATGCAGTACGTTCTGCCAACGCACTGGAACCACTTACAATTACATAGTAGACCACAATGAACAGTTCACCCCCTTTCCAAAAACAAAGGCCGACTGATACTGAATACTGAACTCCGAAACAAATATTACAAAACTATGAAATTAGTTTGCCACAGAAGTGATGTACTGTTAAGAATAACACTTTCCATTTAGTGACATAATGACATACTGAATTACGTTACTGCATATAAGTAAACAGGTGTTATCTCCTTCTCAACCTCTTTCCTGTATCACCAAAGACCTATTAACATAGTCAGTAAGGCAATTAATAACAAAGAGTCCCTCAAAATGAGTTCATATTTAATGAACACACTCATATTTATCATACCTGGCATCAGACCTCGTACTTGTAGCTTTCCATCTGGACTCTTCAATATATGAACCTTTTGTGGGTTCGACGGACCTGGCGTCACTGCCTGCTGTGCAGATGGCTGAATCTTAGTAATCAGAGACTGTCCCTGCTGCGCAGAAGTTTTTGGCAAAATGCTAGTCTGCCCAGTCACGACCCGAGTAGTGCCATCTGCACCTAGGCACAAAGTTATTCTTCAGTGCTTCCGGATTTCAGAATATTTCTGGCATCTCATTTACAATGAATACATACAGAGGAGCTTGTATGAACTGTAAACACTCAGAGACTGTCATGAAGAAAGATACTTGAAAAGATCACAACTACAAAAAAAAATTGTTTTAAAAAATGAGTTCCACACTATCTCATGTTAAGATGCTGAAGAAATTGGGCAATGTTGAACCTACACAAAAATAAACAAATTGAGAGCAGAGCCATCGTACACAATAAATTTCTAACGAATGCAACGTACGTCAACCTACGTACATCTGATTAGAAACTATATTTAATACGAGGCGTAATTAGCTTTTCTAACCCAATGCAGACATCATCCACTGCACCAGATAATGTATTCAAGGTTCCACTATACTTCCATATATTAACATACAAAGAACAGAACTCTGAATAAATGAACATGAAATTGCATGTCACAAAGATGAGTACTTAAAATAATCCATGAATATAAGAAAGAGCCAAAACCCTGTAGATGTAATTTCGAAACAGACAATGAAGATATTCTCTTACTGACCTTTTGTCATGAATATTCTCCTCGTGCCAAGGAACGTCTTGCCGGTCGCGCTACCGGCCGTGCCAGTAAGAAGCGACGTTAATGCAGTCTTACCACCTGCCAATTGTGCGCTGGGAGATGGTGGAATTGCCACCTTTGTCACCATTTTCAGCGTTCCGTCACTCGCTGTAAATACACAAACAACAAGGCTAGGAAACACCAAGACTTAAAAGTTAACGCAACATGTTTATTAGGTACGCTTCAGAGACAAAAGACAATGAATGTTCAACATAATACTCGTATGACAGAAGAAGACTCTTTCAATTCAGATAATCAGTGCACCAATGAACTTCCCACAACTTACATTCTCTCAGCAGCTGATCGACTAGATATAACAAGTAGGTACACCAAAAATACTGACTGTTGACTCACTTCAAAGTGAGTTGGTGCAACCTAAGACCCACATCGTCCCACAGCAACAAAATCCTTTTGCGCATCAGCCACATCAATTTGGAGCAGAAGTCCGATGCTTCAGAGTCCATTACTGTCTCCAGAAAGTTGGATTTCCGTTTTGAAGTGACGGTGGCCGATCGCCCCGTAATATGTTATCACATCTAACCAATGTACAGAAACTCACCTTGCTGTCCAGAAGGAACCACCTTCAGCACCTGTCCACCGGGCACCTTTAGTGTCTCCAGGGCACGTTTCTGCTGGTGTGCAGCACGCTGCATCTTCAGCTGCTGTTCCATTTTTTCCTTTATTTCCTCAGGCGTCGCTTTGCCACTGACAATCTCCAATTTTCCTGCTGTCCCCATCCCTGCTGCTGCGGCACCCGCGTCACCAACGCTCTTGGGTGCTAGAGAACCCGACCGGCTCCTAGTAACAACTTGGGCATTAGCCTTCTCTAACCTAGAGATAACGGCAGAAAACAACACAGGCACATGGAGTTAACAGTGCCGTCCGCCATGCAACATTCACAAAAAAAAAAGTGCAGATAATTAGAAAGATTAATAAGAAATGCATTCACTCATTCTCAGAAATTAGATTAGTAAACAAACAGAATCTAATGTTATGTTACATACATGAGAGATAAATAGTTAAAGCACATGGCAGAATAAAATCCCTGTATAAAAGAAGATATGGTAATTTATGTACGTCTGCTTAGGCTCTTATTCTTCTAAGAAGACACTGCAAGTAAAATTCAACAGTAGTTAAAAGTACTTATTAGGGCAGGATATGAAAAAAATTACATAAGGAAGATCGACTATCAACGGTGATAACGGCAGGTCAAACACATCATGAGCTAGCGTAAATTGAAAACTTGTGCGCGCACAAAGACTATCAACGGTGATAACGGCAGGTCAGACACATCATGAGCTAGCATAAACTGAAAACTTGTGCACACAAGTTTACAATAGGATACAGTAAGTGAACACTACAGGAAGAATTTTAAAATGTAGGTCAAAAAATGTTCGTGTAATGTTAAGATTAACCAGGCTCTGTAAATAAAATATCTGATTTATAAACCAAGATGATTAAGATTAACCAGGCTCTGTAAATAAAAATATCTGATTTATAAACCAAGACGACCACCGTTTGCTAACTGCAAGAACCTTTCAAGAACTGATCAGGATATAAAACAGGTTCTCCAAATAGTTAATTTACACGGCTTTAAATATGTTCTTTTTCTAAACATCTATTTGTTCTATAAACCAAAACATTTATGCAACGTATCTTTTACCCAAGAAACTTCCTAATATTTAAATTGTTTTACTACGCAGAAAATTGTGGATATCATCGGAACAGTGATATATGGAAATACATACTGCACTTTATTATGTATTTTCAATGTAGAGCAGAATTTCAAATACTTCATATCACATCTTACGTCACATTTTGTATGTTCAAAACTACATCTACACACACAGAGCAGACGGTGGTACCATAAATGTCGCAGGTCACCGTAATTTCTCATTCTCATTCCAAGTCCATGCACTGATACCAACATTTTTAATGGAATTTCAAAACTTACCTATCTCCATACTGCTTGATTTCCCACAATTCAAGCCTATCCTCTTCTACCCACTCTTCTGTGACCTGCGGCTCAGTACTCTGGGGAGACTCGGCCCGTTTTCGCTTGCGCAATCCACTCCGAATGGATGTCACCTCTATGGGAGGAAAAAATAATTCCATTACCCTGAATTAGAAATAAACTGCCTTTTGATTCATGCCATAAAACTAATCTTCTTAAGCCACACAAGAAGAGATCTGAATTTTATACCAGGAAAACTTTAAAGAGAAGATAATTAACCCTGAGCAAGAAAGTGAACTGAACACAAGTCAAAATTTCGAATTTGGATATGTTCAATTGTTATTTCAGAGTATTTTAAATGCCACTGGAAAGTGATACACACACAAAATAAACATTTTGGTTTGTGGAATTTTTCAAAACAAATTAGCATGAATATTAATATAAATTCTCTTTACACACATTCACTCACACAGGAGCAAATATAATTGACTACAAGATGGACAGCTAGACACAGAAAGATTCTTCTTGTCACAATCGCACACCGGGACCACACAACCTCCTAGCCAATGGGTCCCTTCTCCATGTATTTAAGTCACGAATGCATGGAACTATACCTTCATTCCCTCATTAATATCCATGGCACGGTGCTTAATTAACCTTTCATTGGTAGTTCATGCATGCGGCTAAACCATTAAACTGACAGAATTAAAATCTGGTCAAAAGCCAAGGGTTGAAATCCCCTACCCCTATAAGATCAACGTAAATAAGGGAAAATAGCTATTACATGTCGCAAATATACTTTTCTCCCAAAGCACAGGAATAACACAGAACGCTGGTATCAATTTTAACAATCGCTCACCACGAACTGTTTTCGGCAGCTCCAACGGTATGACAACTTTCCTTCTCATGTACTGCGTTCTATCCAAAAATTGGCCCACATGACGATGCTTCAGGATCTCCAGAGTCATGATTTCCGTGTCCGTCGTCACTTGATGTTTGCCGTCATTTGACGGTGGCTTCACCTAACACATGATTAAAAATACATACTACTGCTCTGTTAGCATTACAACATTTACGCTTCTAAACACGCCTGAGGCCCACTCGGCCTGACGGAAATAAAAAAAATATGAATTATACTCGGTGTTTCTACGTTTGTTGTATTATGTGATATTTACATTCCCACGCCCCACCTTGAAGCAACATAACCACTGCAAAACATTGTGAATGATTGTAAAGTATATTCTAAGAATGCATATTGGTTGAATTTCTTGTTTCTCCCATAGAACAAACACATTTAGTTCACCATGTGATAATTAACGTGACTGGTGGATGTTTCAGTGCACTCTCACACAAAAATTACGATGCCATGCAGTCAAAATTTTTACTCAATTCTGGAATGGTCATACTGAGCTCAACATAAGTGGTGAACATTTTTGATCAGGTCATTAGCACACAACCATGGCTGTGACATCACGAGTGCTTCCAAACATATTGCGTCTACTGCACGTCTGAATCCAGTTTTGGGTAAAACCATTTCGCCATCACTTCACTAGCCATATTCAAACCCAAAAATCAAAATCATTAATTTCATACAACAATTACAAGCTGCAAAAATACCAACAGAAACTTTAATTTAAACAAATTTTCAAAGTCCTAACCTGCATGTCATCCCAGCGTAGACACGCCCACATTATACGCAACTGTAGTGCAGCAGCTGCTAGTGAGCGAATGTTAACTGTTCTGTACAACCAGCATGTCTTGAACAGCGGTCTTGAACACGGATACGGCCACACTTGCTGATTAGCCTGTGAAAACAAATATATATTTATGTTACAATCTGATCCTCTAAATGGTTGCTGCATCCCCGTCTAAGCAAACTCAGACAAAAAATATGTTGTCCATGTTGAAGAAGCAGAACTCACTTGGGGAAGATCGTATTCACAGAAAAGCAACTCGCTGACGAAACCATCGACGCCAGTAAAGCTATCATCAGACAGTGCTTCTCCAAAGCCTAGTCTTCCATTTACAACTTTCAAACATAAATGACATATGAGACGCGCTACCGTACCTTTGCGAGGTGATGATAACCGTTAACGGCCATACGACCACCCAGGCGTGAAAGTCGTTTTAACTCGTGCTGCGGCAAGATGAGCATGTTTCGACGCCTACTTCTAGTCTGAAATGTGGAGCACAAAGGATACTTGACGGGAGTTCGCTTCTTGCGTCGATCTGCTATAGAAACTGCTACTTTCTTCAGGTACACACGACCCTTTGTGCACGTCGCGGAATACACGCGCTGATTCTCGGATGTCTGCCCAGTTTCTGTCGAACTGTTCCGACTAGTCACTGTTTTCACTGAACTACCATTCTCCATCTTTATCACCGTTGTTGCTACTTCATTGGACGTCTTGCTTTTTGATGTCAAAATTGAGTTCAGCAGCTTGCCACTGAATTGAACAGGTGATACAAATAATTAGAATACAAATTAAAATAAAAGTGAATAACCAAGGATTCAAAACTAAGGAAGTTGATAATTTGGGAATGATGAGAAATGCATAAAACATTTTAATCAGAAAAACCTGAAGGGAAGAGACCACTTGGAAGACCTGTGTGTGAATGGGTAAATAATATTAAAATGGATCTTACACAGAAATAGCAAGAGAGGATGTGTACTGGATTCATTTCACTATGGATGCTGTGTAGTGGCAGGGTCCTGTGAACACTTTTGGGTTCAAAAAAAAAGTGGTCCAGAATTTATTGACCAGCTGAATCACTAGGCTATTAGTTTCTCACAAACTGTGTCCCACATATTTAAACATCCCAAAAGCTTCTAAAATTACATATGAAAAGACATGGGGACCTTATTTAAACAGTTTCTGGGTTCAACTATCAAGAGAGCCGACAGATTTGTTAACATCCTGCAGGTAATTCATACCTAGATGAATGCGATGCCACCACACTCTTATGAGTATTGAGTAACGTAGCTTTGGACTCCGTGACCTTGACACTCTGGACTGCGCCATCTACAATTTTCAATGTGTGCTGCGATGAGGTCGTGGTAGTTGTAGTTACTACTTCATTCAATGTCGTTACATGACCTTCACCCATTACTGCGGTTGCATCAACCTTGAAATAAATATAACAATCATGAAGTTGTCAATCCTTCTAATTAATCAGTTCAGCAATTAAACTAAAACTTAGTAAGAAGTTATGGACACGAAGACTTAACAAAAATGTGCAATGAATCCGACAGTAAATGAACCTGGGGCCAAAATCTGAAGCCTTACCGCTCTACCATCTGGACTGCAGCATTATTATCAGTGGGTATAATTTACTAGACCACGCAACATACCATGTGCACATTATGAATAATGTGAAGACTTTGTCTCATATTAAAAGAACAATTTACAATTATAAAGCGATTAAATCTAAAGGTATGCGTTGATCTGCGACCAATTTAGAGAATATCAGTGACAATTGTCCCTGATACTCAACTACGCACCATGCTAACCTAACCTATCAGGAAGTGGAGGGACAGCTTCACGTATTCTTATCCTCGGCCAGCTAATGTTTTTATGGCCACTGCTGGTGATCATAATTTCCGAGAGCCTACTTTCCATCATTATACAATACTACTTACATCTGTCACCGTACTGCCCTCATCTTTAATCTTCACAGGTTCCTCTTTCACTTCTGATTTCACCAAAATATCTTCTGGCGTGGAGGTCGACACTTCAACTTCTGCACACGTGTCAGGAGCCAAGGTCGAGACTTCCACCTCGTTCAGTGCAGCTGGTAATGTGGTCGTGACTTCTACTTCACCACAAGTCGGAGGACCTGATGAAGTATCATCAGTACTAAATTCATCTTTTGTTCTTTTCACTTCATCAGGTTGAGTTGTAAGAACGTCACTTGGCTTTTCTGTATGCTCCACATTATCAAAATCCATTCCTTCAGATTTTATGGTCTCCGCTTTCTCGATGCTGCCGGCATCTTCGACCGGACTTGGATGTTCTTCTTTACGAGATGCTTTTTCTGCGATAGGAATTGCAACCTTTGCTTCATCTTCACACACAGTTGCAGCTGCAACAGCAGATTCCAAGTCTTGCCTAATGGCCTCCATACCGTCAACTCCACCTGTACACAAATTATTCACTCTAACCATAACAAACACGAAAAAGCAAACAAACTAAGCAACAATACAAACACTGTCAAATATTTGTATCATCTTTAAACACAACCAGTCAAGATACAAATACACAAAAACATACTTTCTTGGATCCTACACAATAAAGTAAGTTCTCTGTACCTTCTACACCAAAGATAATGGGCACCCTGTCATCCCACCCGACAGGAGTCTTGGTCAACAGATCTTCATGAAAGTTTGTAGAACTTTCAATGGAAAAGATACTAACAGCAATATATAATTAACTTTATTTTACTTAAACTTTCTGTTTATCTCGCTAAACAACGAGTATAAATACGAATCTACATTTTCCATTTTTTTTGGAATGTTTGCATCCCTGCAGAGTGCCCATTAAATGTATCTTTGTTCATCCATCTGTACGCACGAAATAGCTTCAGAAGAACTGAACAGATTTATCTACAATTTAATATTAGAGAGGTTACAAAAAATTGTCCAGCCATTTCTCTTTTTATTCAGACTGGACAAATTAAATGACCACCTTACATAAGAGAATTTTGTTAATTTGAAGTTATAAACCAACTGATCTTTGTAATGTTTTCTTTCAGGCAGGAAATTAACTTTCAATTAGGAATTCTGGTTGCTCTGATGTCAAACAAATATCTAGGTCTTCGGTCTCTTACTCTACTCTCGCCGATGATATGGTTTATTCGCCATTCAGCCAACTGACGCGGCTTTAACCCGAGTCTCTCATCAACTTCAGTCACCGAAAATGCTACACTTTACAAAATGTGAAGAATGTTTAATGCTGGTTTTATCATACCTTCTGCTGCAGAGAATGTAGCATCCTTGTTCTGTGATGTTACAATTCTGAGAATAACACGAAAGGCTGCGACCCAGACGCGTGAGTTTGGCGTACTGCTGGCGTATAGCTGTGACGCGACGAGAAATGGAATTGAGGACATCTTTATTTGGCCCCACAGTGTTTGGAACACACAACTTCCCAAGGAACAAAGAAGGTAGTAATTGCTCTGTAGAAGATGCCCCTTCGCTTTCTGCATCATCACTGTCTTCATTCTCCATGTCTACTTCACAATCACCATCAACAGCAGTCTTTCCATTCACACCCTCAGACAAGTTCTTGCTGACGAGTTTGTTTGCCTGATTAAGAAAAAAAATATATGAATAACTTATGACACGGGCAAAGTATAATACCGCAAAGGTACAGCTTACAACAAAATCTTCACTACAGTGAAAAAAGTAATTTGCACCATCAATTTCTTAACGTGTGTGTAGAGAAATCTCGTATAAAAATACACAACACAAAATATTAATGCTACATACGCTCTGGGCAAATTTCCTTTCTTCTAGAATCTTCAGATGTGTCCTGCGGGTCAGAAACTCGTCCAAACGAGATTTCTTTGCTATCTTTGGATAGTGCAATCGCCCGCGTGATGTCAAGGCCTTTGTTATATCAATCTCCTCGAACTTTGAAATCGGAGGAAACACTTTCAAATGTTTCAGAGACCCTGGTAAAAGAAAAATGCAATTCAGTGAATCAATCGACAGATTTAGATGTCATAATCAAGGAAGGTTACACTGGCAAGTCAAAAGCACCAAATATCCAAATATGTGACAACCAAATGTTCCGATGGATCTCTCAAGGTCAAAATGACATGGCAATGAAAAAGGGATAATCTGTCAACACATTGCATTACCTACATAAAAAAGAATCTTGTGGCCTTCACCTGAGCATTTTAATATATCTGAAGATTGCAAAGTGAAAAGGGGGGGGGGGGGGAATCACATTAAAAATATTGAACTATGTACTCACTTTCCCTGTCTCCTTTAGTAGTAGATGCTTGTTTAATCTTAGCTTTCCCCATATCTGCTGCTGACATGACTCCATCAGGGCTACGTTCGGAGTCAGGTCCTGCTCCTACTTTATGCTTTTCCTCTTCAGCTCCTTCCTCGTCCTTCACTTCTGCTTTCTCTAAGCCTTCCAGAACCTCATCCTTAACTTTTTCTTTACTGAGCTCCTCAGTAATAGATTCATCATGCAATTCACTGTTAACTTCTAATTTTACTTTATCTTCTGCAACAACCCCATCTTCAGCACACTTCTTAATTAGAAATTTGTAAGTGTTAGGATCAACTGCCAAAATCTTCATCTCATTACCATCTGCAAATAAAAAAGGCCCGCAATTTCAAACTGCGCGAGTTACGTTCTCCGAAAACGAAACACAAAAGAGCATGTGATGACGTGTGAGAACCTGGACAAGTGGAGTACCTTCCCCAATTTCACAAAATCGTAACGAACGTTCTTAAGATGTCCGGCAATGAGACTAGCTGCCAAACTTGTCAAAGGGAAATTGGAATATGTGTATTTTTATCTTTCGAATGAAATTCACAGTCAAGTTGCAAAATTGATAGAGGTAACAGAAGACAGTGAACATGAACATTCCTTAAACTGGGCAACGTTGTTTGAATATATACCAGGGCAATACATAAACATTCTCATTCTGTTAAATCATTTTAAACCTAGGACCTTTATGGATAAATTTGCTTATGCAGTTACATTACGAGGACTTAGCATCATGAAAATACTGCAGTTTTTTTCTCTCGCACGAACGACAATCATCATATTTCCAAGCTACAGAATCAAACATTTTGCCGTTACTCTGAGTTTCATTCTGTTCGGAGTAATACTGATCTATTTCATACAGCCGGCAATATGAAGGTCACAGCCACTTCTATTCTTAAATTACATTTCACACTAGGTATCTCGTTACATCAAAACATTTCTGCGCAAGTCATGCGACATTCTGGAAAAGATACAAAGAGAGACAATACTACACCGTACCTTTCACTTGAACCATGATTTTTTGTGGGCCTGCCCGCAGCCCCATCTTATGGCAATCCTGAATCTTGAATTTGCGTGAAGTGGACAGCCAAAGCCACCCCCACTGTCCATGTACACGATACTCTTCACCTTTTTGTTTCCAAACCTTCAAAGAGAGGAGTTAAAACATAAGCAAACACATTACTTATGAGAGGAGAAATGTGTCATCATCGTGAAAGACAATAAAAATGCAACATTTAATGTTATATTTTATAATTTAATATAATCCCCAAAATCTAATAGCTTAAGATTTACACAAAACTATAATACCAACTGTTGTTTTGCAAAGATGACGGCACACGCAAAGGATTAAGGCAAAAAACATTAACATACCTGGTGTTTAAGTCCGAGAGTGTACTTGACAAAGTTGTACGTTAATCTATTTCTCTCTTCTTCCTCTTCTTTGTCTTTCTTGTCCTTCTTATCTAATCTCTTCCTTTCCTCCCGCTCAGCAGAAGTCAGTCGCTGCATCCTGACATGACCCAATGCTTCATGCCAGACCGACGCAAACACGACAGGCTTGATACAAGCCTGAAGGACGATCAGAGCGCGCGCGAAATCACGAGGGTTGATGCAGGCACTGACAGCGGTAATCCACGGCTTCCTAAGCAGTGGCCAGTTGGGATGCATGAACGAAGACTGGATGCTGCTCTCCAACTGAAGAATGGTTTGACGTAACGTACTAACCAGCAGAGCTCGTGTACCTGCCAAAAGGATTTATACATGAAACACTGTCTGGAAAATGTAATGAATAAATCAATGTGTTAAATACATGATGCTACGGCGTCAAATAACTTTAACTAACACGGTTCTTACTCTGAACCTTCCCTAATGCATTATCAAAAATATCTGCTTATTTTAATAACTATTCATAAGTTTCCTTATTCATTTTAAATCAATGTAATTACAAATCAAATAATTTATTACTTGAAAAAAGTTTCTTACTCGATCTAACTCCGTGAAACACGGTTATTATTGAAAAGCTAATACTCGCCCAGTTTTAACACTCAACCTTGCTTTTAAAATTTAAGATGCAAGGTCATGAGAACCTCAGATCTTAAACTTCCCAAGTCTATTATGGTTTTCCAGTAGTGATGCTGTATGGTCTTGTAGGTGGTTACCAGCATTTGAAGAAATGGACTGCCTCCATATTCAGGGTAAACCCATGCCTCCAGAACAATGATAACCACCTACACAGCATCACAGCTTTTACTACTATGACATTCTGCGTCACGCAAATATCTTTTATTAAATCTGTAGGGGCGAGGCCATATGTATGTTTCCCACCATTTTCACATTCATTTCTCGGTCTGAAAAATTATGTTTCAATGGCATTTCATTACGCTTCATCATAATCCAATAAAACAGCCCAACAAGAAAAATTGCTTACCATATAAAGATCCTACCCATTTAAACTCTGACGCTTGAGTAAGTGAAAATTTGTGCGATAAGTGGCGTTTCTTGTCTCTTTCTTCATTTCGTTGTGATTTGTTCAGCGCTCCAATATTTGAACTGTACTGATTCGTGTAGCTCTTGAATCCATTTTCCATCCCCAGCTTGAACATGTATGTACCTGAGGAAAAGAAGCCTCGGCTATTAATCACATGCCAGTTAATGATACAGTGATTCTCCTCACCTCCAGTATCACGGGGACAAACCAAAGAATCATAATGCAACATATTGTCTTTATTCACATTTAGATGAGATGTGGCAGAATGATTATGTGAAAATGTGCCAGCTGAAAGCTCTAGAAATTCTGAAAGAAATTATAACCGAGGGTTTTCTACGCAAGCCAAAGATGGTTACAGTCACTGTTCAGATAAAAACAAAAACCTCTGTAAATATTGTTAGCAATTCAAGGTCTGTGCCAAAGAAGGACAACCTTCTCTCTACAAGAAAGAATACGCAAAATACTAAATTCTCTCTCAACACAAGGCCCAACGACAATACCTGTAGCGATCTGCTGGGCTTTGAGTCTCGTGATACGAGTGCCGTCAGCACTATCTCTGTCTCCTTCTTTGTCCTTCTTATCTCCCTGCAGCTTATCCAGTTCAGTCTTTGACAAGACTGTGCTACGACGTTTCAGATCGTCCATGTTAAATGTTCGTGGCTGCAGCGAACCTGTCTTGGAGCGTGTAACTATAGTATGCTTCTTTCCTGCAAACATGATGAATAACGACATGGATAACGGAGACCAAAGAGCAAACTGTTTGTTTATAACCAAGATTAAGTCACTTCTTCCCAAACGTAATCCCCAAAAAACCTGCATAACATTGTCTGTATATCTACAGTTGGTTCACGACATTTCCTTAGTCCCGTACCGTCTTTTCCAATTTTTGTGGTACCCTCCTCTTCTTCTTCTTCCTCTTCTTTATCAGAATCAATGTCCATTTCATCTTCATCACCTTCGGAAGAGGCGAATGAAGATGACATTCTGACAGCTGAAATGAAAATTTGACGTTGGCAATATGCTCGTCTATATAATGGATAACAGACTGCGAGTGTAAGCAAAACAGATACTAAAACACAGAAGTGGCAATTTTATTATACTTACTAGATTTCAGGGAGAGGTTCTTCTACTTTTAACTTTGTTAAAAACCGGGTGACAATCCAATATCCACAAATAAATAAAAATACATTTCAACAATTTTCTTGTAAAAACGACACCTATGACAGATTTTAAAACTTGTGTACTGACTCATATCCATAGGAATATGTTTCAAAATTAGTAATTCTTGGATTATTGTAACTGCTAATGCCACATTTGCAATTTGTTAAAATAATATACACACATATGTTTACACGCTACACTGAAACAAGAAAATAAAGGCACAATCCGCATCTACCTGAAGTTGTTGTAGTGGTGGTAGTTGTAGTCGTAATAACTTCTGTCACTTGCTCAGCGTCATCAGTGCTTGCAACTTTATTTTTCTCCGTTGTTGTAGTAGTCGTTGATGTCATCGTGGTCGTCACGCTGTTAAGTGTCTCTGTAGATTCCTATAGACAAAAGCACGTATCTCAGCTTTGAAACAAGATTGTACAATATGAGATTTGACGTTTCCATGATCAGCATCCAGCATTCAAAGAGTTAGGCCAGTTGTCGACCCATTCCTTCCTGATCATCCAAGACTCTCTTTAAAGGTCATTCAGAGATTTAAGGATTAGAATACGTCTGTTACAGCTTCTTCTGTCCAAATACAAACCTCACTTACAAGTATGACGTAAAATTCGGGCAGATTAGGCTCTGGCGACAGAGTTGAGGCAGTAAAACCTTAACATTAGCTTGGAAGGAAAAGCCTACGCCTACTGGAGGCTCAACCACAGCACCAGAATATTCAAGGTAATGACAATGGACAAAGAACATGTACACATCAGACGTCTCTTAAACAAGCGGAGCCGACATAAATAAACAGAGTAGTTGGTTTTCTGAATACTTTGATTTCTGCACATTTTGAAAGGTTTTCCAGCAATTTTAATGCATGAATTTTGTACTCTGACAAGGCATGTACTAAAAAGCTTCTATGGCTACTTCTGGATCAATGTAATCTGTGACACATCTAATAATTCTGTGTTACTTTCACAGAATTTGTTTCCACTCAATCAAACAGTTTGTGTCTATCCCAATTAGTCTTTTGTATAATCTAGTAAAAACAAAAATGCAGAACAAAGGAAATGGAAGCACGCCTTCATTTTACGCCACCACTGTCCAGAAGTACGTAACATGAACGTTAACCTGCGCTCATCCCAAATTGTCAATTAACCTTCCAACTTATGTGACAAACCTGGAAACAAAATGCAATTCAGTAACGCCCAGTGAAAGAAGTCAGCTCTGTGAAACATAATAATTAAAAATTAAGCTTCTGCTTCAATCCTTTATACCTGGTGGCACATTATCCCAGCATTCGCCTGGATAGACTAAGGAATAACAAAGAAGACCTGGTAGACATTTAAACCAAGCACTCATCAACACAAGCCAGAAACGATCGAGGGTATAAACGGCGCTATATATAATTTCTTACGACGGTAACAGGCGTCATGTAGGTAGCAGCTTGGCCCATATCCTTTGGTAGATGCAGATGTGATTCAATCCGTCCATCTGAGATATTGAAGCTGGTGCCTAACGGAGGAGGTTCATCACAAACATCCTCGTGCATCTTGCGCACCAAGTCCTCTGCCTCCTGTCGCTTCCTCTCTCGATGTTCCTCCTCTTCCCTTGCTTGACGTTCCTGCCTCTCCTTCTGAATCTTCACGAGAGCAGCTGTAACAATGCCCAACTACATCATAAACATGTCAACCACTGAAAAACTTTCACGACATTAACAATAATAACAAAATCCAATGAAAGCCTCACAGCAGCGAACATGTCGATATTGGTCTTCTGAAGATGGAGGCAGTATGTTCCTAGAAGATGCTGATATTTACCTACATGTCCACACTACATTATTACCAAGAAGACCAACACCGACAACATTCTTTTTTACTTTCTTAAATGTGGCATGAATGAAATCAATTACCACAGAATATACATGTTCCACAAATCTTCAATATCTCTTGGAATTTTCCTACAAAGTTAAAAATTCTTGTGTTTCAAACTAAAAGTACCAAGCAGTAGTTTCTCATGGAGTATTTAATTTGACAAATGCAATGTAAAATTCATACATCATCTCTCAGTCACCAGTAACATACAAGTAGGGAAATACTTAAAGAGATCAATTCAGGTACAGATTTCCCTTAATCTGGCTGGAACAAAAACCAGCTGCCCCTGCTACATAATTAAAATACAAAGCCAAAGCTCATTAAAAACTAGCGCACAATGCACGTCAGGCCACCACAGCTACAAGCTTTATTCTTCTTTCGTCTGAAACAAACTACATGGAAAAAAGGATTTGTTGACGATAAGAATAATCTCACAAATTGACTTCCTACATGGATATTAGCGTCAGAAATAAGACTCACAATTCTCTGCGTCAAGATAGGATTTCTTGTTCCCTTTGTTCGTGTTGGTAAGTTTTTCTGTTATTTCCATTTGTCGTGCAATTTCCTCCTTGAAATCGCTAATCTCTCGTGCAAGAGCCACCTCCATGCTTTCCTTATCAATCGCCTCCAACAGTTCCTCAAGTTGCACTGAAGTGCTATAGTACCAAACTTCACCATCCTCACTCTCACTGTAAAAATACAAAACTATAAACTTCCTTTGAAAGAAGATAGAAGAAGAAATGAAGGAAATTCATCAGGTTACTCTTTTATAAACTTGACGTTTTCCAACATCACTGCTTGAAGAAACAATATGAATAAACTGAACCACAAAAATTCGAGAGAGAAACATTACAAATATATATGCCATGTACATACACAAATATCCTCCTGGCCAGGAACCAGTATTTGCGACCATGCCTGTCAAATCCCAAATGCTCTTGCCGGCATAGCAACCCAGATTTCTCAACATCTGGAATACAATCCACGACTCCAGAAACCTGTTCACACAAACAAAAACGTCAATCATCACACAGAAATACATATGACAACACTTGCTTTAATACGATAACCGACTTGCGGATGAGGCACTATTTAAGCAATTTTTTAAGCAACTACAAAAAAACTATAAATGATCACGCGACGGATGAGGCACTATTTAAGCAATTTTTTTAAGCAACTACAAAAAACTATAAATGATCACACCAAGATTGTCAGCCTGCAGACAGTTCAAACTTGAACCTCCATGATGTAAATGCACAATGACGTAACATGTAAAAGAAGATGGCATGTATTACAGAACCACTGAACACGCTACTGAAGCATTTCATCACAGAGAAAGTTAAATGCATCACAGGTGAGATTTCAGGTTTTCACAATTGTGAGTGTGAGAATGACTGCCTTCTCGGATGTTACACCGAGTAGGCTGGCACAAGTTGCCTAATTCTACTAGATTACAAGACGCAACATCCCAGAAGACGGTCATCTTAAACAGTATGAAAGGCAGAAATGCCTCACAGCAAAAACTGCATCATCAGCAGCTCCAAGGAGGAAACAGCGCAAGATTGAATCATAAGTAAAACCACAGTGACATAATCCTAACTTAGAAACTCCCAAAACAAAGAAAACTATAACGAACGTTAAAACACGCACCACATATTGTGTGGGATTCGTGAATGAAGAGGTACTGGAAGGCTTTCTTCGAACTCACCATCTTCTCAACTTCCATTCCATTATGTCTCATTTATTAATTATGAGGGATACTTAAAGCTTTCCTAGACTGAAGGTACAGAAAGCTGCACAACATCAAATAGTTGTCGTCATGTAACTGATTTTACTACCAACTTACAGAAGAAATGTAACTACATTACAGCCGAGCACGAGAAAACAGAAATTGAAAATATAACATATTATTGTCACTGTTGTAAATAAGAGCTCATAAAGATTTCAACAGCTTTTTCGGGCTCGATAAGACATAACAACATTACTTGGAAACTAAACTGTTCCCAAAGCCATACTGTGAACACTAAAAATTAAAAGACCCCTTCCATAAAATCTTCTCGGGCGATCAGCCACGTCAAACGGTTAAACAATAAAACTGACATTTCAGGGACCGTCTATGTCCCCATCATCAGGGTTCTGATGTCCTACATGTAATATTGACATCTTAATGTGTGCCACTGCCAAATATACAAAATCTGACACTTTCTTAAAATTATTTATCATCTTCATATTAAACCTGGAACATTTTTCACTTCTAGTCCAGATCCACATGGTAAAAAGTCTGTATACAAGCCATAAAACCAATAAGACAGCTCTCGTTTTCAGAGCCGACAGACTGACTTTTGGATTACCTGCAATTAATGATCGCTTACAACAAACCAATTTACCTAAGCAAAAGTTAGAGCTATATGGTATGGAGAAAATGTCTCTGACAAGCCAATTTCAAGGTTCACGCAGCTGACATGAGAAACTGTGGCTTCTCCAATAAAGGAATCTGTTAATTTATGGCAATCACACCTCGCTGCCTCAATATCTTGAAGATTTCAGCATAAAATGGCTGACCTGTTATCTGAAAGTGTTTATCTATATACATTACCACAAGCCACACCCATATTGTGCAGGGGAACAGGAAAGAAACTTCTTTTCCATAAATTTCTGTTGAATTTTCATCCTGTTTACAGTAACCTATCCCATTTTCAATCAGATTACAACTCGCAAATTACACTATATAAATTCCATAGTTTATACAGAAGGAAAATTCTGAAGGGACTTTTTGGAAAGAATAAAAGAAAATACAAAAAAAAAATCCTCAGTCATTATACTGAGTCTCTGAGCAAAGATTCAAACCTGAGACCTCCTAAACCTGAAGAAAGTAACGAACAGCGGATAAGAAGAGGCTGTACACACAGATGCATTCCATGGAACCTGATGTTCAGGAAGCAGAGCAAGTCAACTCATTTAAAAAACAGTCGCAATATAATACGCCTTACAACACACAACACAGACAACTTCCATAACTACTAAAGTAATAGTTCACAATCACATTGTCCGCTTACAGACACAAACGTAACACACGCGTTCTATACACACTACATTCAGTCAAACTTAACACAATAAACAGATAAGATGATAATTCTCTACTAGCTGGAAGTAAAAGTGACTTTTACTGCAGAACAACAAACCGCTATGCCACATTAATAATGCCTGCTGCCACAAAAAATTTACGTTTCTTTTACCTTGTGAGCTTTACAGACGCCACACTGCCAGTCTTCTTCAGGTACATCTTCCATCGGAGGCTCAACACACTCCAGATGGAACACTGCTGGACAGGTCTCACAACAAAGTAAATCACCCAAACGGTGACACATCCGACAATGATCATCATAGTGAATGTTTCCTAATGAAATAGAACGAGAAATTACAAATATCATTGTATCTACATGATATGCCAACATATCCTACTCATAACATTATGCTGTATGCAACAGTATGTACAGAGTGACAGAAGGAAAATACAACCTTGCACGTTCGATGATGAAAGCTCCATCTATACTCAAAACATCAGCTTACTACTGCACTTACAATTATACAAAACATCAGCTTACTACTGCACTTACCATCATGCTAGACCCCTTCTACATTTATATTTAAATATGTCTGTGTCAGTAAATTCTAAAATATGGACTGTGGTTGCCTAAGTTGCAATGCTGTGCTACTTAGTACAAGAACTTATCACCTCCATCTTCAGGGTAATGACCAATGCCATAAAAATTTCAAATTCTGACACATTTACATCTGAAGAATGATTCCCATAGTCCCAGTTACCCACTCTACGAGCTGCACAGAAAGGATCTACAGACGCAAGAGAAACATGAATTGTTTGAACAAGATACGATATACCATAACCATGTCACATACTCAAAGAAGTACATCACTGACAAAAAGGAATAAATACACGACACAGAGGCAGTAGTAGTACAGAAACCTTGCATCAAAATGCATCTAAATGGATATAAAACATCTGCTACATAGTCTGTCTTTATATTTCATACTGGTAACATAATTTACATCCATTATATTCACAACTAACTTCTCTTAAGTCTCCACGTGAGTTGACAACAGTGAAGAAGTGCACGCAGTGAACAGGAGAAAGCACTTCTTCAGAGCGGCAGAATTGTGTCAGCATGTGATATGGGTAAGGACTGTCCGGGCATATGAGCGGCTAGGTAACGTTAACAGCACCATCACTACGAGTAGAGGGACACTGAAGCAACTACAATGATGGAAAAACTCGGAATGGCTGAGATTGTACCTTAGATTAGGTTACCACCGCTTCCTTCCACATTCTTATCAATCTATTACTTGCTGTCATCCTCTCATCTAATGCAATATAGTCTAGATACTGAATGCATCATTAAATAAACTATAAATAAATTAATAAATAATAGTTGGCAATATGGGGTAGTGAGGACTGTTCAATTTTTACAATGGCAGATTTATTTGGCATGTGGCGCATGTATATGTACATTATTATTTGTGTGGGGATATTAATTACACTTTACGAACAGCAGGCACTCAAAACAAATGCCTGTACATTTACTTTCATCACCTTATATGATTTTTTATCTCTGGGGAAATTTTGATTGCTGCCTAGTGGATTATTATTGTGTTTACTTGTAGGTGCAGGTTTTGGAGGAATTCATTACCTCCATCTTCAGAGCAGAAGTAAAATAAACTGGTATAAAGGTAGGTTGCACATGAAGGGTGGCCACTGGGAACAAAGAAACAGGCAGTGCCCTAAATAAGCAATGAACTTTCATGGAAGACACTGGAAGGGGTAACTTGCCCATTCCAACTGGCAACACCTGTTTGGGTCATGGGTTGCTGATGGTGTTGACCAGCCCAAACAAGAGCCACCACTACTGCAGCAAACATGGCCAATGCAAATGACGGTAGTCAACATATTGCCTGCTGTACCAGCTCCATTGAGGAAGTTCCACATCAAATGCTGTGACTCACATAACCTAGCCCCAACTCAACTTTACTCACGTCTACCATGAACACATAGGAACAAGTTCATCCGAAACATAGGTAACTACCTACAATAAGCAGCAGCATAACCCACAAGATAAAAATCCAAATTTTCACTGCTGTGAAAAATGCCAAGTCTCATAATGAAGCAGAAAGTTCATAAAAATAACACAGATGCTGTAAAGCCTTTATGAACTGAAACCTATGCAATTTCAAAAATCACAGAAGGTGAATGTCAACAAGGGTCACCAATTCTGTAATGACAATGAGAAATCTGATGTTGGTAGATATCACAGCTGCTGCTGTAAAATCAAGTCAATTGCAATGGTTCAACTGAAAATCATAAATGCTAGTAAGGTTTAGCATTTCCCTTGTGACTAACTACCTATGGCTTGCCCCGTGTACAGAGACGCAGTGTTGTGCTGGGATAAAAGTCTTCATTACAAGCATGTTTTGTTATAGAAGCGTTCATATGCTAGGAATGTCATGAAATGTTCATGTCCCTTCATTAACGGTATAAACACCCCTATACAACAAAGACGCAATTTTCACTAACATGTTTATTTATGGTACAAAAATGTTTTCAGATTCACGTACCAGTAAAACAGAAATGGGTTTTCCAACAATGCTTACTTCATGTCTCACACTGTACAGTGCAAATAACAGTCTGCAAATCTAGTGCTGATATGTCTAAACATGTTTATCCATTCTACAAAAATTAATGACAATGAACACAAACAACTGAAAATTATGCAGGACAGCAAAGAATATATGTTGTTAGAACCCTCCCACACTGTCGCAATGGTAAATAAAAGCAATCGTAACTGATTTACCCTGTGCACAATTCAATGACAACGCTCTCAGACAAGATTTTAAATTAAACCACTGGAATGTCATATTTGTCCAATTTTTAACAGACAGACAGTAACGGTAGATTAATTAAATGACTAGTATAGTTACTGTGTCAGAGTATACACCAACTCCTCATTATAACCATTCATGCAGACAAAATTAAGAAGGTCTAAAAGTAAATAAAACTTAATCTCCCAAGTCAAAATGTCAGTAGGCAAGTCGTCCTTTCACTTTTGCTTTATCTAGCTTCTCTTCATCTGCAAAATAGTGTAATGCTACTACTAACATATTTAGAAATAACACATTTTTTGTATTCTGTGAACCACTTCTTAAACATTACTTCATAGACTTATACCCTTAGAATCAAATCATCTTCAAAAATAAAGGGGATGAAAGTTATAAATTAGCAATTCAGTCTCATTATTATAACATTGTAATGGAATAGCTTAAAGAACATGACTAACAAATACATATTTCTACAAAACTACATAAAAATTAATATGCGGGAGAATACAGTACCTTCATTTAATAAATCTTCTCGAACAGGATTTGTAATCAGAAACTGATCAGTTAAGAATTGAAGAACTTTCAATCTATTCTCTACAGTGGTGAATGGATATTCAGCGGTGCATAAGATGTTTAAAGTACCAGAGTCAAAATCTTTGTCACTTTCCACATATGATCGCAAGACCTCTGGCCATGTCATGGCATCCACAAAGTATAATACAACATTCACACTATCTTTCTGATCCAATGGGCCAAAGTGAGTCTGCTGGGAATCTTCTTCCCGAAGCAATGCCTTCAGAAGCATAATGTGAATTTCTGCCAGAAGGATACTCTGATCTTCACACATAACAGCTGCACAGAATTCTTCAAACCTAAATGGTGACAAGCGTACTAAGGTTCTGAAGTGTCGCAAAACTTCATAAACACACAATGCTTGCATAATTAGATCTTTAGGAATCAGAAGGTCATCTGAGGATTTTGGCAATTCTAAGTATGGTATTTCACGGTTCTGAAGCCACAACGGTTCTGGGCTTGGAGGTCTATGTATTGCAAACTTTTTTGGGGTTCCACTTACTGTACTGAAACTTGAGAGTGAAAAGTCACTGTCACTTGATCCACCACCCTCAAGGCTTTCTTCTGATTCACTAT
>NW_019059857.1:17586-42957 GCF_000696155.1 Zootermopsis nevadensis | reverse complement strand
CACCAAAGTCGGAACCATAATGATATTCTGAATCTTTATCTTCAACTGCATCTGGATTATATCCACGTCTTTGATATCCACCTCCTCTTCTATGTTTGTATCTCCCTCTGCTTCTTATACTTCTACGACTACTTTCACTTCCAACCGGGGAGGACGCTCTTGATGCTGTTGGTGTACTTGTCTGAGAGTTCGGAGTCTCTGAACCTCTGTTTTCACGATTCAGCAGGTATTTTGGCTTCTTCATTAGATGATATTGAAACTTTCGTGGTCTTTCCATAACCACCGATTTGGGCGGCCTCCCACGTCTCTTTGTACCTCTTGCTGACATTTTGGCTTATGGTACGTCAATCACTGAAGCCTATTCAGCACGTGGTTTATGAAAACACACTATTGTATACAAATACAAATGACACAACACCACAGAAATGGAGCCCATGTTTGCACTCTGAGCTTTGCGCCATTTTTCCGCGGACGTCACGTGACCACGCACAGAAATTGCATTTTTGCATTTGCGCCTGTAAGGAACACTCTTAGCACTACGCACACCTACTTAAGTTCCACTTTCTAACATCATAAAGCTAATAAATCATCCATAGGGGTACAACAAACACAAATTATTTCACTGACGCGAAATGTACGGTGAAGTGAGAATATCCCACGTCCTTTCAAATCCGTTTCGTGATTGGTGCAACGTAACGCCGCCATGACGACTCCGAATTTTGTTTCGTTTTCAGAACCATTTATTCGCACTCTCTATTAACTGCTATGCAATTGAAAACTTAAGTTTTATTGATTCATACTACAAATCGGAACCAATTACATTTTCATGCATAGGTTTACAGGTTGAAATAACTGCTTGGAGCAAGACAAAATTTTGCATCTAGCCAATCCAAATGCTTGTAACGAAAACTTCCTTACACATACACTACAGAGGGCACCATTGATCTTATGCCATTGATGATCAAACACATAGATTACAGACACCAACAAAACTCCCACCAAGCAACAAGAGTTGTCCTATTGAGACAATGTTAGTTACGTACCGTTTACAGAAAATGTTGAAAACCTGTATAATATTGTACACACAAGTATATAAAAAATTAATTAATTTGAGAGGCTATTACTTTGGCAACAAAGACTAAGGTTATCACAATGTATTTTTTAACTGGTACCAACGATTCTAAAAACTGTATCATCAACGGTTACTCAAGATGGCAGTGTAAAGAACAAAATCGAAGGAAATTGACGAACGACCGCGTGGCAGTTTGCACAGGGAAGTGTAATCAAAACATTTGGACAGCAAATCAAACGGGAAAAGTAAAAATAAAATGAACGGTCCTAATACCATGTATCGAATGCGACCTATTATAAAATTAACAGAGGAGCTAGAGCTTCCTAAATGTATGTACAGAATGAAAAATATTCAGCAAGCGTATCTGAACAACCGTTTGGAACACCAGTTATCTAATGAAACCAGACCAACAAGTATTTCGGAACAGGTTAAGAAGTTTTTGAAGGTTTATTGACTTTAAATAACTCTTTATTGTCATGCTTTATTTCATTTTTGGAACTGTGTTTTGTAGTTTTCGCACAACTAACGTCTCGGAGTGAGACAATTTTTTTTTTCAATAACGAATATCGGTTCGTTCATCACGACTTTCTTGATGCTTTTCCAGTTTTGTTTAGTTATGCCTTCAATTAAATTTTATTGTAAGATGCACAGTAAGTTCAAATGTAACGTAATATGAAAGCCTAGCATAATTACATGCAGTTAATGCTGTATACATATAAATTACTTACAGACTCCAAATTCCTGCCGGTTGTAATTTCTTTGGCTCTTCCATGCTAAGTTAACAGCCAACTAATCAAGATCAAATATGTCCGCCCAATATTTCTATAATAAGGTCATTGATATATATGTTCCATAGACATATGTTATATTGAAGCTCTCTTGTCAAGTCACCAGTTGAACTAAAGTCTGACAGTAAGTTTTGAGTGCTAAGTATATATTAATACATGTCACATAAGTAGTAACTTCTAACCTGATAAAGAGAACATTTGTGCAAGTTTTATTCTCAAAAGCTAATATCAGGCTGTTTTCCTATAAATTTATTTTTTACACTTAATTTCACTTATTTTTAGTTATTCAATGAAGCTACTTATTTGAGTCACAGGTTCTTAATATTGTTGCTACAAATTGTGTTTACTTTATTTTAGTGCCCATTACCTGAAATGACTGCCCTGGAAAACCGACAAGAAGCTATTTTGGCGCAGTTGGCCGATTTGAAGAATCAAATCACAGCTCTTAGAGGACAATTAAAGCAATCCGCTGCGCCTCCTGCTGTAAAAGAAACCAATATTTCAAGGAGTAGAACATGCAATATCTTACAGGTACAGAATTGTAATGTATTTTCATCATAAAGGAATAGGTATTATGTTGTGTTAGAATATAAATGCAATTTCTGTTTCTGTTCTCAGAACGGAGTGATTCATGATATCGTAATAAATGCCAGCCCCAAGTATCCACCGTATTCCCTTGTGGCTTTACGAAGGTTATGGGGCGACAGCTTGAAGTTGGGAGTTCGCTGTCATATTCACTCAAGTGTGCTCCAGTTACCAACAAACCTTGAGAATTTCTTGTCTGTTATATCTGATGATTGTGATCAAGAGAGATCATCACTGTTAAATATCACTCTAGTCTGGAAGGATGGTAATTAAGTAGTTTCATTGAGTTAGGTTAAATTTGTTTTATGTGCACTGCATAATTTTGAATTGATTACAATATTTTATTTACAAAGTTGTTTATAATGTGCCTTACCACTTGCAGTCGGACCTGATACAGAGCTAGTGGTATCTCCCATGAAACATATTACCATCAAGGGTGAAGTAAACATTCTTCGATATTTAAGCCGCCTTGGTCCTCCAAGATACAACTATGAACTAAGTAATGATCCTGCAGTGTCATCTAGATTGGACAGCTTACTCGATACTTGCTACAGTCTGGCACGGTGTAGGACAGTCAAGGAACGGCAGTCGTTAATTCATTCACTGAATTGCTGCCTAGGAAAATCACAGTTCATGGCAGGAGGGGACGGGATTTCAATCGCAGATATAGCGGTATGGTCAGTCTTCAGGCAGATAAAAGTGGAACCGCTGCAAGATCTGAGTGGTGCCATGAAAAACTGGCTACAGCACTGTTCTCAGTCGCTTAAGCTTGGTAAGGATTTTATTCCATATTACATTTGAGATTTAAAGTTGCACTACAATGAAGATGCTGATTGTATGGTCTTTTGGGTTATGATGCTGTGTAGTACTGTAGGTTGTTTAGAGGATTGTACCACGTCCATCTTTGACAATGTCTGCCCCAAAAATGGAGGTCATGTATTTCTCCAGAACATACAAGACTTTGTGGCATCATAACAGAGAACATCACTCAGCCTCACTTAACATAGATATTCTTTTGCATTTACAGCACTGGTATGTGAAACATTAATACAATGTTTTTTTAAACTTCTCCTCATTTAGATTCCTAACTTCATGACGGCGGTTGGTGGGATGCATCTATGGAACATCGCTGAAACAAAGAGTATTACATGTGATGCGTGGAAGTCTTCCATTCTACATTGTAAAAATATTGTGATAATGGAATATTAATGGTGGAAAAGAAAAAAAATACAATTCTAAAAAAAATATTTCAGTGTTTATTTCCCTTTCCTGTGGCTGTGAATAAATGTGTCTAATAATCCCAATAAATAAGCAAAATCTAAGGTGAGAGAGAATTTATTTTCCTATCATCTCTATCAAATGGGAAGAGGATCATGAACTTCCGTACTACTTTAGCATGAAATATATGAAGTTCATTCATGGGAAGTTGTGTAATTAGGTCATTAAGACCTTTGAAGGTTGTCTAGGAAAATGTAACATATGAGAATTTTCTGTGAAAATTGATATGTCTATAATGTATGAAAACTTTTAAGTGGTGTTGCTGTTTAGCATACATTGTGGTATATTAATGGTAAGGTATGACATTCATATGGAATATAAATGGAAATTTTGGTCTGATAACCTGAAGAGAGATCTAGGTGTACATGGGAGGATGATATTAAAAATGATTTGGATAAGGTATGGTGGCAAGGCTCTTGTGAACATGGTAATGGTTCTGTAATGGCAGGGGACTTCCCAATGTTTGACTTCTAATTTGTAATGCTTTATGGACTTGTATGTAGATACCTACATTTTGGAGGTGAACATGTTCTCCATCTTCAGGGTAGAAGTGATATTAGGAATTGGGTCATTTGTGGAGGGTTAGGAAAGGGACCAGACCGAGACTGGCCAACCAAAGTCAAGGAATGAGGAGATGATGATGGTCTAGACCAACAGAAAACCAGACACATGAAATGTGGCCCTTTAATGGGCTAAAGAGGTGGAATCATGGGGAAGTATGATAGGGACTTTCTTGACAAGCTGATGAACAGTTGACTACCGAAGATGTACTCTGCTCCAACCTGTTAAGAAGTCCTGGATTCCTATTGATGTTTGGCCTAACTTAGGGCACTACCCCAGCAGTTGTCTGGAGGGACTATTCAAAAGCAGAAGTGCTAACAGTTCACGACATTCAGTTGGCAAAGTGTGTTATATATAATAAAATGGCACAGTATTGCTTAGTATGTCCAAAAATGTAGTGACCAAGCTATTTTTCATTCCAAATGATTGTTACTACTGAACACTAAAGATGCAAAGACACAGAGCAACCTTTGTAACAGGGAAGGATATAATGTAATGGTTATACGACAGGCAACAAATTACTAGAACATCACCTACAGAGCACGACTTTCCAAGCCAGATTTTTTTTAAAGGATTTCTCCACAGATGAACAGTACTCTTTGACAGAGAAGAAACTTCATTTTCATGGTCAATAACAGACTCATTCCACAGCAAACCATCACTTAAATAAGCATACACAGGTTTGCAGAGACCACTCAACAGACGTGGCATAACCATTAGCTTCGTGACTGTGGACAGCCATCTTTCAAACATTCAACAGATGCAGTAATACCTGAGATTCTCAGGTAGTGAAGATGATGTTACTACTCAGAAGACCAACATTGATAGTTAACATTTATGGCCTGAAACTATGAATTAGTATATAACTGGCCTCTAACTAAAATCTTTGTTTCTCATATGAATGCCATCTTTCTTGGTGAATCTTACCAAATTTTGCTTCGAAATCATACAGAAAACCAAAACTTCTGGTAGTCTGAAATTTTTTCCTTGTATCTACTACAAGTATAATGATGACATTGCTTCATGTCTTTACCATCGCAAGAAATCAGCAGTGTACTTACACTCACCTGGAATAAAAAAATAATAAGTCATTAGATGTTTTAACATTCTGAAACATGGAAAACAACGGAGCTCAACACTTGGCTGTATGAAGCATAGTGAAACACAGGAGAAAATTCTCTGGACAGAACAGGAAGACTATTCAGTGAATATAGGCAGCTGGTGGTGAACTACACAAAAGGTAAATTTGACATTAACAGGGATCTTGAAATGAATATCTAACAATAATATCTCCAGATCAGTTTACTATTTAAACTTCAGAGAGTAATTACTTTTAACTGCATTGCACATGATCAGAATACTTTAAAGTATATATAATTATTACTTTAAATGGCAGTGGTTTTAAAACAGTACAAATTACATGATACAGATCCATTCCAAAGAATGTTTCTGCTTGTGACCATTAATAAATAAATTTTTACAGAATCTGCACATTTCCATAAACATAGCACGGAGCCAAGCAAAATTAAATTAATTATAGGTCCAGATATTGTAACAAACCAGGAATTTTGCCACATTTTACTCAAAATAATTTAAAAGTATATTAAAAGATTCAAATGACTTGCAGTAACAATGAAACCAAGACCTCATGATGGTACTTGAAAGAAAGGTTATTATCAGTGGTACGAGTTTAAATACTGTGTATTTATGCAAATGTAAAGATTATGCATGTCTAAGGCACAGTCATCATAACAACAAATTTCCCTCACAACTCTGAGCAACATAACTGATGAAAAGTTGAAAATTACCTGTTCATAATGTGATGCTGTTTGTTTATCCATAAAGATACAAATTGTGTACAAGACACAGACACCAACTTCAATATTTCAAACACAACATTTATGGCAACATAAACATTACTTCAAGAAATAGGCTGCACAGTTTTGCACACTGTCACTTCAAATGATGGATTTTTATAAATTACAATCTGATCACTCTTACTTATACATATTTCTCAATTACGCTAATGAAGTAAGAAGTGACTGTGAATTACGACATGATATATACAGTGTCACGTATTCTAACCTTTAACTTAAAATACAGTTATATATAGAACAGTCCACTTCAGTACAAGCATAATGAAATACACTTGACATATTCAATGTCATCTTTCAACTTCTTGCTAAAGATACAAAAATATACAATCAGTCAGACATTAAGTAATAATCTGTTGTGTAAGATGGACAAAAACAACATAAGTAGAATTTGTGGTTCTCGTGGTGACCACAAAGATGGCTGTCTTCTAGGTTACAACACTCTGGAGTCTGGTAGACGTTTACTGCTTCGAATGTCTTTGCTGTCTCCGTCATCAGTCTGATGATGGAGGCAGCAAAGGCCTCTGAAACGATGATAACCTTGGTAAACCTATACCAGACTACACAAAGCTACACCCAGAAGACAGCCAAGATAATAATAACATATGCAGTCAGTCAGTATAATAATGATCTTGCTCATACTTAACGTTGTCTATGTAATGAACATTTTTGTGCAATGTTTCACATATATAAAATAATTAAATGGAATAAGTTCCCTGTCGTTGGTAGAACACCAAACCCGGATGCACTGAAGCCTCCAATTACAGCTGGTGATTCAGGGGATGAAGTTCTTATTATCTGACTCACGTGGCTATAAATATGGCAAGAAGCAGACATCCCCTGAGCCCCTCCACACAGTCGATTACCTAAAATGACGTACATAATGGAAATCTACCTACAACAGACACACTATACAAAAATACAGGCATGGTGAGATTTCAGGTTCTCACAATGACAAGTGTGAAGACAGCTGTCTTCTGGGATGTTGCATTGTGTTGTCTGGTAGAATTTGATCATCGCCCTGATGATGGAGGCAGCAAGGACCTCTGAAACGTCAGTAAACTTATACCCGACTATACAGCACAACGTCCCAGAAGGATACCGTCGTCAAAATTAGAGGCATCTTAAAAACACGTATCTATTTTAAGTATCACAGACTGGCGAGCGACAGTAGAACATAGTTATGGCAAACGTCTACTCTGGCTCACATTTTGATCCTCATTGGCTCTGATCTAAGTATGTGTTACTTAGTTTTGGTGACTATAAAAATAATACTTAGGTGTCCTGTCACCTAATGTTTATAGGAATCTGAAACAGAATTGTGTAGTGGATGGAATTTGAGAGTTTGACATTCTTTTTATCACAATATTCTTCCAAACATCTGTCACTTCTCTCTCACAGTCTGCCATCTCAGTCTTATAGACGCTGTAGCCATAGAAAACATCGGGCTCCTTTACAGCCGAACTGTGACCACGGCACTATCATACAAATGAAGAGAAACCTGGAAGAGGAGCTCGTGATCTTGCCATGTTATTCATAATGATCTGCCCTCCGTTGAGACTCATCACAGCACTGCCCTCTGGCTCTGAGTCTGTATAACTTGAATAATTGCGCACAGGCTTCTGACGTTTCCATGACTGCCGTAATGAATCATTGACATTGGCGTAATGATTTACAAATGAATGAGGATCTGAACGTTCACTTTCATTCTCACTTTCTGAACCCTGAAAAATGTAAGGAACAAGAGTATAAAAACAAATGTTATCATTTGCTTGAGTAGTCAAATTAAAGTCTACAAATACAGACACAGAAAAATTAATGTTTGCATCCACACTGTGAACTTATTACAGAAAATTAAAATGACAATAATGTTTAGACACTGGGCTCTCGTGAACATGGTAATGAACATTTGGGTTCCATAAAAGGTAGGGAATTTGTTGACTGGCTGAGCAATTATAAACTTCTCAAGGACTATGTTCTATGGTGCAGGATGGTTTGTTTTTATATAAAATACCTGAGAGTCTGTTGAGCTAATCTCTGAAGGCTTCTCAGTGACGCTACTATCATCAGGATTCTCATCATAACCCTTCAGACTCTCCTCATCACTATGGTATGCAACAGAGGCTGGAGAAGGGCGTGGGGGTGATTTGCCAAGCATAGGAGGACCTGGCGGCTGGTGGTGACCCAAAGATTTGCGCCCCAGAGTGCTGCGCTTCCCTAACGTTCCACAGCCCCCCGCATTCATAACCGGGGCTCCTGCCCTACGAGAACGGTACAACTCCAGTGCCAGCTCCTGTCTGTCATCAATATCCATCGCCATTGACTCCTCTAATGTCTTCTGTGCTTCTTCTGTGATACCAACATAAAAACATTAAATTATTGAATAAGAAACTTTCTCCTTCAGTACCTTCATAAGCCAATAGATGTACTAACAAAATGTGTGAAATGAAAAAGGTCCATAGCAGAGATAATTACATAACAATCATAACAACTGCCACATTTAATAAACAGTTCATAATAATAACTGCATTACAGGCAGAGTAATAATTTGAAGATGGTTGTCTTCCGGGTTGTTGCACCGTGTAGCATGGTAGAAGTGTACCGACTTTTCAGAGGTCCTTGCTGCCTCAGTCATCACCCTGATCTTGCAGCCGAGACCTCCGAAATGTAGGTAAACTTCTAGCATACCACACAGTGCAATAACCCAGAAGACAACCAATCTTCAAACTCACTGCCATGAAAACCTCAAACACTAAAGAGCGATGGCTTACACAGTATGAGGTGACAGATTTTTATCACAACTGGTGAAGGATGCATCATTTATAATTTAGTTCAATTAATGTCAGGTCTTTGGACTAATTCATTATGCACTAAAACAGGATAATTAATTATACATGGTACAGATCAGTGATGAAAAGTAAATGTTATAATGTGGATACAAGTATGTAACATAATAATATTAAAGATAAGCAGAAAGCTTTATCATGTCTCTTAACATCACATTAACCTTCTGCAACCCACAATCCAGTCCATGTGTGGACTGAATCCTACAGAACAATGGACTGCAAGACTCGTTTAAAAGAAGAAGAAACATCACAAAAAAATTACTCACGTTTATATTTATAGCTTTTGCTCTTTACACACAAAACAGCAATAATCATGATGATTATAATGATTGATCCAGCTGCTAATGCTACCATAAACCATGTCTGACGGTAAAATGGCTTCTGTTGAAGGTAACCATACTCTAGATACAGCTTGGATGGTGTAAGAACCTAGAGGAATGAAAGAATATTTACTGGCCACAAACAAGCACAAATGGACATTAGGATTTTCAATTTCTTTCTTCACAGATGCATAGTAGAAGCTACTGAAACCTGTGAGTTTGCCAACACCGCACACTGATGACCAGACTATGTCAATTTCTTACTGGAAAAATTTCAAGTTTTCTGAATAAGGCATAAAAACTGTGAGCCAGTTTGATTCTGTAACCCACATGAAAATTTTGTTTCTCATACATCAGATTTACTAGTGTATTAGGGTCTTTGTTATACCCCACTATCTCCAAAATAAGAAAAGCTTTAACAACAGTTTCACAATGCAAAGAGATTAATTCTGATACAGTTGTCAAGTCAGAATCTCTGCTTGCTTACCAAACCTTCATACATAACATTACCAATGTACACACAAAAAAATTCTTAATACTTCCAAATTTCAAGGTACGAGCACAAATTTTCTAAATAGGCTGCCAGGTCATACTGCTGTAGTTAGTATATTTTCCACTGCAAGACGATGGCAGGGTACAGTCTGCTAAAGCATTTCGTATTCATTTCAAAACCAAAGGATGTGTCATTTAGATATGATGAAGTAAGGTTATGTGTAGTGGTGCAAGTAATTTTTGATTTTAATAGCGTGATACTTTAAACAAGCCCTTTAAAGCAGACAAAACAGTTATGGAAATATACAACATATTAAAATATGACTTTCAAAGGGATGAAGAGAGCTTGAACTTTTGAGTGGTTTACAAAGTTCAGAAGTGGAATGACCTCCAATGAAGATGCTGAACATTTAAGACATTTTTTTTACATTAATCAAAATTTTCAACAGCAATTTGCATTGCATAGCCAAACTCGGGGGGGACGAGGGGACAGCATGAAACAGGAGCAAAATACCTTACTCATACAGAAAAGTATTCAGTCCATAAATTTGTTGTTCACACCCCACACATAAAATAAATACATTTCTGATATTATATGATGTTAACAATGATGCATCCGTTTATTGCAAAAGTATTTACCGCATCATCAGAATATGCTGGATAGCTGATACCATATTTGTTGTACGCAATAACACGGAAAGTGTAAGACGTAGATGGTAGGAGGTTCTGGTACGACACAGTGAACTCCTCCAAGAGACCGTTGTTGGTTCGTGTCACTATCTGCCATCTAGTGTCATCTGGAAGAGGGAGAGAATCGAAACGTTATGTGACCTGAGGTTAACAAGGCATTGAAAATGCCAGGTGTGATCTTCTGGGTGTAATATGCATTTAATAATGTGTGATAATTTTTGAATTCAAGCACAGTGAATCAAGTCTACAGCGATGACCGACATAAAATTAGAGAATGCAAAAGGTTAATATGCACTGAATCCTACTGTTCCTGGTTACACAAAACATTTTTCTTTAGTGTTCACACATTTCTAATTAACAACTACACAATTTACATTTTATAAAAGTGTTTACAGCTGCTACAAAGGCACAGAACATACTATTATCTACTCTAAATAATGTGTGGTTGTTTCCTGCTTCAGCAGAAATGCACTGTGGTGCAAATACTACATAAGATATGCAAAATAAGAAATCTAACCATGTGCCAAAATTAAGAAACAGAAAATATTCTGTGAAATTGGTTGTAATTATTCAGACATTTGTAAACTTAATACTCTATAATTTATTTACACTTCCCCTAGCAAATCATTATGAAAAAATAATTTACAGAGCACTATTTGTTACCATGAAACACGCCAAAGCACAAGTTTCTTTCATAAGCATCTCCCTACTAATTTTGGCGACCGACAGCAATTTCAAAACCTGCAATCAATACTCATTGCTAAAGTGACATCATATAGACATCTTTCATTTTAAATTTACCACAATCATGTAAGTGAAAACACTGATATTTACATTTTCATGCAACGCTATCAAAACGGAGTTTGTAAAACACATATAGTCTATTCACTAAAATAACACATACCAATACAAAATGCATGCTTTCTTTTCATGTATCAGAACTTATCACTTATGATAACAATATTCTAAATTTTCGGAAGAATACGTGATTCTATTTATGTGTTCTTATTCTTCAGGTATGCATAGACCTAAGAGGATCCTTGAAAGATAGGTTCTTCACCAATTACTGGAGCAGTGAACATTAAGTAGACACGTGATCAGACTATGACAGAATATGATAAATTGTTAGTGATACACGGTGAAAATACCATTCCCCAGCAGCATTCAAACCCGTAATCCTATATCTGACTCATGACCATGGGACGCTGTACTTTGACAACACCTTAAATCAATCACAGGTTTTGATATCACTGATAACATTCTACATAGAGCTTAAACATAGCAGACAGTCTACACAAGTGACCAAAGACACTTACAGAGTTGCCAGTCTTCTAAAGCTGTTAGGACAGAAAATGTTTTGTAATAGTAAAATATGAAACTGTTATTACTTACTGTAATGCTAATATAATTAACCTGTCCAGCGGCAATCACAAAACATTATGGTTAGTGTATCTTGAATCTAAATGGTTAAGATAAAACATCTCATCATGAGATATTGTTAAGTATGAACCGCAGTTTGCACTTCATCAACGTTAGTAACCATATAACTGAAGCTGTTACCTTTTCTTTTACTCTGGATGTAATAACCAAGAATAGCCCCTTTTCCGGAAGGACCATTTTTCCAGCGCATGTCAACGCTGGACACAGACTTGCTCATCGCAAGATCTTTCGGTTTTGCGGGAGAACCGTCCTGTGGGCCTGTCGTCACATTTTCAGTAACTGCTGGCCCATAATCGATCGTTAATGCACGCACAGAGAATGTGTACGTCACTTCCTCTTCAAGAGTCTGTACAAGCAGACTAGTACCAGTCACTTTTTGTTTCACCTGTTTGCTAAAACCTGATAAAGAAACACACCTGCATATTAGTTTAATGAAAACCAGATACCATACACCAGCATTATACTAAAAACATATGTGACGAAAGCAATAAATATAACCTTAATCTGAACGTTAGTTAGCGACAACTTAAAAAGTATACAGCACTGTCAATTTCAAGGTTAATCTGGAATTATATTTCTGATACCAAAATCTGAAAAGCATTAAAAAGAAGGCACCTGCAAAAGTTTCATCATTACACATTACAAAAATAAAAATAAGAACATGACTGCTCTGTGTTATGACGAACCTAGACTACATGAATAGACCAACAGAAGCTAATCAAACCTACAATTTTTTAGAGACAAATATGTAAGTAATGTTTCTGTGAAAACCTCTAAAAGGCCACTATTGTTCCTTAAACATAATAAATATATATAGACAGTATAAAGTTAATTGGAAAATACATCAACAGACAATTCGGCTGAAAGCATTTTTAAAAAAGTCTGCTGCTTACCAGGATACGGAAAGAATAAAACAAATGATAAATACACATCATTATCATTGTTACTTATTCATGAATATTTCTTTACTTACGTTCATTTTGTTTGGCTGTTTCGTAACTAACGATGTAGCCGACTATTTCTCCATTTGGTTTCTTAGGTCGATCCCAAGACACAATCAGACCGCTCATTGTGATGTCAGAAAACCTCAGATTACTCGGAGGACCAGGTAAGCCCTGATGACAGAACAGTTTCACTGATTTCTATCCAAAATGACATCAGTCCAGTTCATACCCTGTCATAATTGTTTAATATCCATCTGACAAGTGCTCTTTTCTCTTCAGATTTTCTGAATAAAATTCTACACGTATTTCTCATCTCTCCCACGCATGCACACACATCTCACCCATCTCATTTTAATAATACAATGACTCAAACCAATCACCAGTATACTTGTATAATCCATGTGGATCGCCATTTCCGCACTTCTATGGGCATTATTAATTCCTCCGAGTCATTCGACAGTAAAGGGTGAATCTGGTTCCTAGCAGCACTGGTTAGCATACCTGTAAAGTCTTGATTGTTATGGGCGTAGACCTGGGGCCATCACCTGCCGGGTTAAACGCCAGTATCTGGATATGATATTCAGTGAATTTATCCAGGAACACCAGGTTGTGTGAATTATAAGAGGCTGGAACCACTTCCAGCTCTTCTTCAAGATGAGTATCTTCCTCATCCAGGGGTGAGTATGTAACGAGGTAAAAGATCTGTCACATGAAACACAAAGTTAATTAGAATATGAAAAGGTGCATCACATTTAACACATGATATTCTCTGCCATCACTCTACATTAAAACAAATATTAAATTATAGTGTGGGCTGGATTCATTTGTCTCAAGATGGTGGTGGTAATGAATCTTCATGTTTCACACGAAGTGGGTGTTTCCTGACCAGCTGAGAGATTATCAGCATCGTTAGAACTACGTGAAGTTAGTTAAATAAGAACTGGTCTTAAATTCTGTCCACATAAGAACAGATACATAATTAGGTTTTTGTGAATATGGTGATGAACCTTTGGGTTCCATAAGGAACGCAGGCTTTTGTTTGATAAGCTGAGTATACAATCGACTTTACAAAGAATTTCCTGCGCCATACAGCGAGTGGGTGACGGGGGGGGGATGCAGTAATACAATGAGCGCCCCCAAACCAAATTAAATTCCAGGTGAATGTATACATTTATTTACCTTGTAACCCAAGAGGTCGCCATTCTGCTGGCTCTGCTGTGGAGGCTTCCAATGCAGCCTCACCTCTGTGGACGAAACGGCTTCCCCTTCTACCGCTCGTGGTTCTCCTGTTGGCACAGCTTCACCCACGTACACTGCTGCAGGAGGGCTAGATGGTCCAGAACCTTGAGAGTTGAATGGGACAACCACAATGTCGTAGTTACAGTTGCGAGTCAGGTCCTTCAACACAACCTGGTTGGCCTGTTTTGTAACATTACAAACATGTGACCATCATTTTCTGAATATTACACATGTCCACACACAGTTTAATCACTAAATTAAAATGCTAAAATCTTTCAAAAAACATTAAAATGTCAAACCTTCTTACAAAATGTTGCAGTTATTTTTTTTATTACATAATTATGGTTACGTTTCAACGCTCTGTGTCCTGCATCTGTTCTGTGGATACACATCTGTACCGTCTCTATTGTTCTCATTTGTCCTAACATTAATGTCCAGTATTTGGAAGATATGGCGGTGCTGACCATGGTATACCAAGAGCTCACCTCAGTACCCATCACATCCTCTTTGGGTGTAGATTGAACTGCTGTAGGGAACTTTTCAGAGCGATATTCAACCCGATATCCTCCTGTCTCGTGGTCACCACTCCAGTAAATCTTCTCTACGGCATCCCACTCTACCCTCACACTGGTTGTTGTGATTGGCACCACCTTGAGGCCAGTCACGCCTCTGCTCGGAGCTGCACAGTACAAGCAGCATTTCAGTTATTTGTGAGAAGTACGTTGTAGTTCCGCTATGGTGAAATCAGAAGGCCAACATTTCAAATCTTAGCAGCTAAAAGCAGTAGCTGCTGGGATTCTTTGATAGACGTAATGCTACCTAAAACTCATACGATCTCAGACTGCATGAAGAAACCTCTAATTACGATAATCACGTAGTTCTAAATGTTCTATCAACTACTTTCACAGCTGCTTCCTTTGAAGTTCCTCTGCTTCAACCCAGGGATTAGGCAACTTGCCTATTTCGTCTCCCCATAGTTCAGTGTTACACAGAATAACGTATAAAAGCTGGAACTGATTCATCATTTTGTACACACGTGGCTTAAAATCTCCAATAGTAATCCTAGACTTAATACATGAACAGAACTATATCCGACAGCGAAAGAAGAAAATAACTTTGGACACAAATTATCACTTGCATTCAAAGAATTCAAATTAATTCAATCAAATTTGGGATATGTTGTTTTGTATTTAGGTGGTATGTTGTTTAACTTCAAAGGTTAATATTTTTTTATGTATTCCTCAGCTTTACAACATAAATAAGGCTAACACAGCGCTACAGATACAATATATCTGCAACACTAGTTGTTTAAAAAACATTTGAAATCCCTTCAAACAAATTAATACTTTAAACAGCCCTGATTTTTGCAACATAAATAATTTAGTGAATAACATAACATAACAATTACTTATATCATACAGATTTTTATAAGGTTATACCTGCAGGAAGTGTTCGTGCAACACCCGACTCTAAACTCCATCCACTGGGACCAATGTCATTGGTAGCCTGGATCCTAAACCGATAAGAAGTAAATGGCTTGAGGCTTGCCACTGTGTATGACATGACCTGAGGGTCGACTCGCTCTGGAACTGTCTGCCAGGGACCAGAACTTTCTGCGTATTGGACAGTGTAGTACCTGAATCACATAACATGCGACGTTTAAATCACAACCATTTATTCCACTGTACGCAACTATTAAATTATTTTTTATTTATTTAGTGTTCCATCCTTTTCTCGGACTGGGACCTGTTCATATATGTTCTTGGCAGATGATCCAGATGTGGTTTGCCATTGCCTTCTTCTGTGTGTGAATGGAGTAATTGTTGGGATGCCACGGAGGAAAACTCCGTGTTGCCTAGACCACGGCCTTGCCCAACACAAGTTATAAATTCGGGCACCGCCGGGAATCGAACCCGAGACCCCAGGATTACAAGGCCAGCGTTCTAACCGCTAGACCACCGTGGCGGAACTATTAAATATAAGAAATTAGACTTACAAAATCTCATACATTGCTTGTACATTACATAATTTGATATGTATTTATATTTATATCCTTCATACATAATAATATACAAAAATGTGAACTATTTGAGAAAAGGGTATAAAATTCAAAGAAATATTTTACACAAACTAAGAAATATGAATACACGGAACACAAGGAAATACAGCATCTTTCTTCTTCCGTCATCTCCAGTGCTCCAGGGATCACACGTACCTGAGAGGTGAGAAGCCATCACGACCTGGTGTCCAACTGAATGTAATCTGTTCACTCTGAACTTGGCTCGGACTAATCTGTGGCACAGACGGAGGTTGTGGTCGTTCACGATTATTTGTAGTAAACACAAGTGCTCTGGCTGTCTTCCCCCATCCTAAGCGGGTCTGAGCTGTGACAGAGAACATGTAGTATTGCTCCGACGATAGTTCCGTTGCCCTGTAAAGAAAAATATGATTTAATTTAATTAAAACTAAACTATATCACTTGAGAAAAGTACATATTGTTTTGGTCAGAAAACTTGATGTAAAGGACCACTTGGAAGAACAGATATATAAGAGAGGATAATATTAAAATGGATCTTAAAGATACAGGGTATTAGCTTCTCAAAAGGTCTCTGCTCCATGGCATTAGTTAACTGACTCCATGAGCAAAGTTTTTCTTAAAAAATAAACAAAGATGATCACCATTCAGAGAGCCAAAAAGATTCTGCTTGTTCTGTGGAACACGAGATGTCATTACCTAGTCAGTGAAATTCCACGTGTACAGAAATGTGGATGGAAGTGGAGACAAAACCAGAGACTCACAATCTGGAGCAAGTCCATAAAGTGTATCAGTTACACATATACACACTTTTATATACAAAAGTGAAGTTTGTAAGATTTCACTTACCTGTATGTTCTGTCTGAGGGTGGAAACTCACGAGAAAAGTTGAGATTACTGTGCATACGTAAGTGATAGGTCACACGATACGCTAAAATTTCTCCATTTGGTTCATCTGGGACGTCCCATATAATGCGAGCAGTTGTAAACGATACATCTGGAAATGATACATTTGAAGGAGCTCCAGGAGCTGAAAATAAAATAAAATATTTAATATAAATTACTCAATCACAGTATGGAAAATTGAGAATTCTGCTTGAAAAACTAAACTGAGTACACATTCAACATTTTTCTTTTCAACAGTGAATATGAACACTAACCTTAAATGAGCGAATTCTGACACAAATTACTCGAAACTTTATATTACGAAACATTACACGGTGACATCGATGTATTTATTGTTTCAATACACCTGCTACTAAGAAAATAAATAATTAATTAATTTACCATCTTCAAAGGTCTGAACACGAACAGGGGGAGTGCTAAGGGCACCATCTCCCAAACGAGTGTAAGCCAAAACCTGGATGTGATATTGCACGTATTTCCGCAGTTCAGTAAGCGTCGTGGTCTGCGTTGCATTATTCGGAATGTCTTTGTACTGAAACATATAATATGAAATAATTATTACACAATTAATGCACACCAGTTTAAACCAACAACAAAACAAATGTATTCTTCAAATGGGATCCTTATTTAATATATTAATGTTTTATGACATCCTTACTTCCTACATCACAAATATGAAAGATCTTTATGGCAGAAAATAAAGATAATTAAGCAGATCTATTAAGACCACGTAACCTCGAGTGATGATTAGCTTCATCACACAATAACATTATATGTAGTGTAGTATCTGTACTGCTGATTGCGTTGCAAAAATTACATTTGTATCCACACTATAAAAAATATCAGAGGTAATAAAGAATTCAAAACTGTAAAAAAAAATATATAATGTATTTGAAAAATGGCTGAGTATACCTTTCCATATTCTAAAGAATAAATAAATTGCAGGTAGTGATTTTGAATGTGACTTGTACAGATTCAGTATCGCAAATAGCAAGCCAATTCTTCTATTTGATTAAAATTCAAAATATTATTCAAAGCTTCAGTTAGTTTTAGAAGCAATTCTAATACAGGTGTCGTAAACACTGAAATGACACTGCGGCTTACATTTTTCCTAATTTAAATTAAAATAGTTGGGAAATAAATATGAATGAAAAGAGGGGGGGGGTACAAAATGGAGAAAGGCGAGAAATAAGAAAAGAGCGTAAAACATACAAATATGAAACAAATAATTCCCCACTGAATTTCAATGGGCCTTCCCCACTAGAAATGAATATTCAGGAAATGATATTTATTTGTTCTCAGAACAAAGCTGGATGCTGAACTATGCATATCCCATGAATACAAAAAACAACATACCTGGAAGGGCAACCTTAGATTAGATCCATAATAGACTTTGAACCCTTCAATCTGCCCATTCTGATGTTCCCTAGGCACATCACCCCATTTCACTACAATTGTTGTAGAAGAAGTTGCATTTGCTTCTACACCCATTGGTCCAAATGATGGAACTGTAAGATACATAAAACAGTGTTCATGAGATGTAAAAACACAAAAAATAGTCAAAGAGTACACATGACTTGTAATGAAATCCAGCACAGCGCATTTTTAAAACGCAGGTACTTTTCTCCGGTTCAGTTTGTAATACGACATTTTGCAGGCGAAGTCAGGATAATTAATTTTTGGAGGGGCCCTTGCACTTACAGATGCAAGTTATGCGAAAACAAATGATTTCTTACTGACCGAGAGAGAAGAAGCAATAAGCACCTCTGAAATGTACACGGTACAACTTCCCAGGAGATAATCGTCTTTAAACTCACCACCAAGAGGACATGAAATCTCACATACCGAATTCACGTGTGCGTTCCAGAGCTACAGGACTTGACTTTGAGCTGCCCACATCATTATATGCCTGTGTAATAATCTCATACTGGGTAAATTCTTCCAGATTCTCCAAGATGTGAGAATTAGCCGTATGGTCATCTATAGTCACGCTGCGCCACCTTCCACCACTTACTAAACCGCCTGCTTCTCGGTACGAGATGTTGTACCCTCGAGGGTTCCCAAACCACTCCACTTGCTGCAATGGCTGAAATGAAGCAAAAATTGACTGCAGGTAAGTATTTTTAATAATCATACAATCATTACTACGTACTCAAAATACAATTATGAAACATAAAAAATAAAATATATTAATGGGATATCCATGCTGGAAGATCAGTGATCATTCACTTCCGCCTGGTTCCACGATTAAGACAACCGCCCCCCTAATCCATCTTCGCAGTGTGGCGCTCAGATTACGCACAGGGAGAAATTTATTTTTAAATATCCAAGCAAAGGCCCACTAAGTACACTTACAATCCATCTCACGCGAAGTTCAGTGGCACTCATTGCACGGACTGTAACGTTATATGGGGGATGGGCTGGAGGTGCCTGGATGGTCTGAAACTCCTTGGTGGGCTCTGAAGGGGAAGAGGCTCCGACCACGTTGTTGGAAATTATCCGTAGCTTGTACAGCATAAATGGGACTAATCCAGTGACAGTCAGAGTTGTGGCATCTGGGTCCAACACCTCAAACACTGGGACCCAGGTCGCATTTCTTGCAGTCCGCGCCTGAAAACATCGTGACAGATAAGATTATGGGAGTACAGACTATAGCTTAGCCCTTAAGGAATCATTATGACTTATTTCAGTACATACAAATGTTTTCTCATTGATCTCAAACATAATTTTGGTTAACTACCTTCAAATAAATTGAATATTACATATCAGTTCATTACTCTACACTTCAATAACATCATCAGGTTTGCTACTGGGTTTTTAACATCTTAAAATTAATGTACAATCTGTAGCAGGTACAAACTTAGTGATTCTTTACCTCAACTATCCACTTAGTAATGGACGAATTCCCATCAAAGCCAGGTGTGAATTGCAGAACGACAGAAAACGCTTCAATATTAGTTACAGCTAAGCCAGTAGGTGGCTTTGGCAGAACTGGCTCAATGCCTGACTGTATGGTGGCTACACGTGCCGGGCCCAATCCCACAGCAGTTCGAGCGCTGACCTCAAACCGGTAATGCGTCGTTGCCTTAAAATGCACAGGATATATAAATAAAAATTAGGACAAACACAAAATACTAATTCTGTTCTGTTCTTACGAGACAGGCACCACCTACGCCATACATATTTCAGATCACAGTATCTGAAATAATGATCACTAAACTTCAGACATTCAATGTCGAGCAGTAAACACAAACTTAACCTATCTAAAATGCAACAAGGAATAAGAAGACTCCCATATTTGCTTCACATAACCACGATATTAAGAAGATCTGTACAAATAGTAAGTTCAACATCTTGTTTAGATGCAGAACAAAAATTGTTGAAACTGGCTGAGAAACTTTCTCACAAAGACACAACAGTAGAGGCTACAGTACATCTTACAACACAGTAAAGCACAATTTAAAATGTTTTCATTACACAGCATTAAATCATAGCCACTGATAAGTGGCCAATAAAAATTAACATCTGCACTACAAATAACTGTTACCATACCTGCAGATAATTAACCATGACGCTCAGGGTCTCAGACGTAAAATTCTCTTCTCTAAGTGTTTCTGGCTGATCTTTCACCATGTAAGTTAGCTGGTAGCCCAACAGAATACCATTGATCTGTTTCGGTTCACTCCATATCACTTTTACTGCACGATCGCTGATATCATCAAACTGAAGACTACCAACTTTGCCTGGGACTGTACACGATGAAAAATAAATCACATTAAATCATACACTGTGTTTGCTTCCCCCCTCCCCCATGAAACTTTTTACTAAACTAGAGCAGAGCGCTCCTTTCGGAGCTCCTCAGGGGGTTGGTGAAGTTTTTAAAACGCAACCAACTCCCCCTTGTTGGTTGAGTTTTACAATCATGTGTAAGAAACTAAGCCAACCCTGTCTTACTCAAGTCATTTGTTTACTCGGCATTGTTGTGTTGGTACAACAATGCCAAGTAAACAAATATAACGTGATATTGTTTGATGACGTCATTTTTTGACGACAACGACAAATCACAAATTTTTATAGTAGATTTTTAATTTCAAAGGGGCAAACATACCCTAATAATGTAGGAGAACAGGGAGCTGATAAAGAGTGTTTTAACCAAGACAGAAAAATTTGCATAAAGAGGACTGCAATATTTTATATTGTTCACCAAATATTATTTGGGATGAGTGACACATGTAGCATATATGAAAGATAACAGAAATGCATATAAAATTTTTATGAAAAGGCCTGAGGGGTAGAGACCAATTGGAAGAATTAAGAATGTGAAAATATTCCCCACAATCTTATCTCTCTGTCTCCTAGAAGCATCCTTGATTCCCCTTTAATTCTGATAATCAATTCAACAACAAATATCAGCAAAATATAAATCTTCATACATGATTAAAATACACTGTAAACAAAATCTTACCATCCTCATTGGTTCTCACTTCAACGGGCTGACTTCGTATGCCATCGCCAGGATCAGTGAAGCACAGGACAGTGATATTGTAATCAGTAAACTTCTCAAGGTCAACCATAACCGCACTCTGCTCCGCTAATGGGTCTAGGAGACTAGGGGGCACCGTCATGGATCGTGCCTCTCTCTCTGCGGCCACTGGATCATCTGTGACAATGCGTTATGAATCGTCTCATAAGTGCATCATGAGTTCGTTATAGTATTCCCCGGAACCTATATAATTACTGCGGCAACTCCCAGAACACGACGTACATTAAAGTTACTACCGTACCCCGTGTTGGGTGTGCATTACTATGATTCTCATACCTTTCCAAGCTTGTAATTTGTATCCTTGGTTGATTCCATTAATCTTCTGAGGATCTGGCGGTTTCCACCAGACTTTCACTGCTGTGGAATTCAGTGGTTCTGCGCGAAGATTTACTGGCGGAGCCTCAGGAACTGGATCACAGACGGCACAATTACAACTAAGATCAGTGATGCATTACGGCTCTACGGATTCTGTTCTCTTTCATTATTCAATTTACACAGCTTTATTTCAATGTAACAAGTTGAAGGGAAAAAAATAATAATTAATATGTACAACCAGATGACAAATTATACAAAGAGGCTTACAATTACTTCGTTGTGTGTGTATGTGTTCTCATGCTTAATTTCAGGGCACTTTTTCATCTATTTCCAACACAACCCTACATACCTCCTTCCCTAGTTTTGATCTTCACTCCGTCACTGAAGACTCCAACGCCCATTTTATTATATGCAGCAATCTGAACCTCGTAGTCTTTCCACGTGATCAGTTCTTTAATTAAGTAGTTCCTCTGCGCCTGAAAATATGCAAGAAAGAATTCAGTTTTACCATTCCCATAATTTAGCTTCTTCTATATGGAACAATATAATTCTTAATTACAACTCACATACTCAAATTATTTCATCAAACTCCTGGACGGCAAATACAATACTTTTAGACCTGATCTGTGAAGAAAGGTATTGTACCTCATTCGTAATATTTCTGCTTGTCCAGGGACTCTCCATGTATCCATAGAGACGGTAACGTATGACATATCCCAAGATCTGACCATTCCTGTGTTCTTCCAGTGGGGGCTGCCACTGAGTGATGATTTCAGACGGTGATCTTGCCGACCCAACAAATCCCACTGGAGGACCAGATGGAGCTAAAGCAAACATAAAACCTCAGACACAATGGAAACATTTTAAACTAAAATATAAATAAGTCAATGCAATTTCTGCCATACCTTCTTGCGGCAAGGTGACGGCATTACTCGGTTCTGACGGCGAGCCTTCGCCAACGCTGTTGACAGCGCTCACGCGGAACTGGTAAGACGTAGCTGCCTTCAGACTGGTCAGCAGTACCGAGCGCTGTTGAGCAGACACATTGCTCAATTCAGTCACCCAGTTAGGAAGAGGATCGGCAATAGGGCCTGCCAACATAATTCAAACACGTGATTGGCAACAGTGTAGAAATCTGGAAGTCGTTAACAGCCAATATTTCACATAAAATAACAATCACAAAAAGAGTACTTTCCTACTTATTACATCAAGAATTCCTCATTTTTGATGTAACCATGGTTTCTTTCAAATGAATCCAAAGCAAAGCCCTTCCGTTCTAATAAAGTTAATGTGTAATATAGCGTGCTTTTTATACATTCTACAAATACTGAAATTTAGGTATCCAAATTCTTTTATATATACATACATACGTATGAAGTTGCTTGTACAAAGGATACAGTTTACATAAATGACTACGCAGCAATCATGTGACAGGTTTATACGATGTGGATTTGCTGCCAAAACTTCAGAAAAAGTGGGTTATTTCCTAAATTAACAAAGCTGTGTTGGTGAACCCGACGAAAGCATGAAAAATGATGCAAACTCACAGCATAAGGCCAGTGTTCAAACTGCACCACCATTTAACATATATCATTATTAATATGACGGAGTCTCTTTGTTCTGTGGTAAAATCTGTCACAAAGATGCCTTAAAAATTATTTTTATTTTACTGTTTTCAATCCAGTCTGAAAACTGGGCTCGCAACTATTACTACTAGCAGACATGCACACTAAACTTCAAATAAACGAGGAAGTGATACAAACAACACAATAAAGTGAAATTAGGACAAATAAATTTTTCATACATAATAAACATCGATGTTCCCATTTTTCAGCACGTGCGTGTTTGTATGCCATCTCATTTTCCTTGTTGTCTACACTTGTCTCTCGCTACTACGAGTACGCAACACATAACTAATTTTCCGTAAATGCAAAACGTTCCGGGCCGTGAGCATCCAAGTCTACAAATATCAAGCGCTACAACTATATTCAATATTACCTTTATTTTTGCACCATATAAATGTTTCTGTGAATAGAACAGAGAAGAAAAAAAATACATAAATATGTGTTACCTAGGTCAGACACCTCTCGGCGCTGCACAATGAACTTTAGAGTTGGACTATTGCCGTCAAAACCTGGTGTCCAGCTCACATTCACAGTCCTATGAGACACAGATTCCAAACGGGTAGCATGTACATTCACTGGGGAAAATGGAAGCTCGATAACACTAAGCCTGGCCGAACGAGTCTCATTTCCACCGGCGGACGCGACAGCACAGGAGTAGTCTCCGACGTCAGCCGCACGCACGGCCTGAATCTCTAACGTCCCGTCGCTCTGGATGGAGATACGGTGACTGTTTCCAGTATTCAGTGCCCTGAAAATCCACGTCGGATCAAGTATGTAACTGTTTGGGAATTCAACATAAAACTGACGTACGATACATTAAATATTCTTTACTTACTCATTGTTATGATACCAAGTGATGTCAAATGGAACAGTCGGATCATTTGATACTTTACACTGTAATGTTGCTGTGTGACCCAACAAAACTCGAGTATCAACAGGTGGTTGGATGATATGCGTTCTCACTGCCGTTAAACAGACAAAACACGATATCTTATGACTTATTTCAAATTATATGCATAAGCTCAATGTCAGTCTTCTCCGTTGTCACAAAACATAGTCTGGTAGAAACGTACTCATGTTTCTGAGGAGTTTGTTGCATCCATCGACAGAGCAATGACGTAGCAAGCACATCCAAAATGTCAGCAAAATCAGACTACATGTTGCTACAACGCAGAAGCCAGATACCTTCATATTCACAACTGTGAGAATCTGAAACCTTACTAAACCCAAACAATTCAAATACAAGTCCGCCTATGAGAATCTCAGTCACTGTCGATATTGCATGATGGTCACAAATTCCGTGCCTTTCCCTCACCTAAGACCGTCAAGTATGCTGAGGCATGCACGTCACCCGCCTCATTAGCGCGAACACATGTGTAGAGACCGGCATCACTCTCCTTCACTGCGGCAATCAGAAGATCACCTGGATCCAGCACCTGCAGACGCCCTGATGCCTCGACTGCTTTGTTATCTGAAAAAAGAAACCCCACGGGCTGTCTCCTCAGGACACCTGCACTACTTATGTAAACGGCTACACACGCGCACGTAAGTAAATGGCATACCAAGTGCACGTTCTTCAAAGACTGATGTAGACAAACAGAAATAACTTTATCACGTGAATCTGAGGCTACTCTTCCGTTCTTTGTTTCCATATTCTAACCACAGAAACTCATTTTCTCCATAAATAAATACAGATATAATTTTTCAATTCAATTAAAATTTTTAGACTAATTTTTGTCCTTACATTCACCCTCTGATTTAGTACCAGTAAATAATAATTTACTACTAATGTCATATTCTTAAATCTACTTACACGCT
>NW_019059857.1:0-13668 GCF_000696155.1 Zootermopsis nevadensis | reverse complement strand
TTAAATATTCTTTACTTACTCATTGTTATGATACCAAGTGATGTCAAATGGAACAGTCGGATCATTTGATACTTTACACTGTAATGTTGCTGTGTGACCCAACAAAACTCGAGTATCAACAGGTGGTTGGATGATATGCGTTCTCACTGCCGTTAAACAGACAAAACACGATATCTTATGACTTATTTCAAATTATATGCATAAGCTCAATGTCAGTCTTCTCCGTTGTCACAAAACATAGTCTGGTAGAAACGTACTCATGTTTCTGAGGAGTTTGTTGCATCCATCGACAGAGCAATGACGTAGCAAGCACATCCAAAATGTCAGCAAAATCAGACTACATGTTGCTACAACGCAGAAGCCAGATACCTTCATATTCACAACTGTGAGAATCTGAAACCTTACTAAACCCAAACAATTCAAATACAAGTCCGCCTATGAGAATCTCAGTCACTGTCGATATTGCATGATGGTCACAAATTCCGTGCCTTTCCCTCACCTAAGACCGTCAAGTATGCTGAGGCATGCACGTCACCCGCCTCATTAGCGCGAACACATGTGTAGAGACCGGCATCACTCTCCTTCACTGCGGCAATCAGAAGATCACCTGGATCCAGCACCTGCAGACGCCCTGATGCCTCGACTGCTTTGTTATCTGAAAAAAGAAACCCCACGGGCTGTCTCCTCAGGACACCTGCACTACTTATGTAAACGGCTACACACGCGCACGTAAGTAAATGGCATACCAAGTGCACGTTCTTCAAAGACTGATGTAGACAAACAGAAATAACTTTATCACGTGAATCTGAGGCTACTCTTCCGTTCTTTGTTTCCATATTCTAACCACAGAAACTCATTTTCTCCATAAATAAATACAGATATAATTTTTCAATTCAATTAAAATTTTTAGACTAATTTTTGTCCTTACATTCACCCTCTGATTTAGTACCAGTAAATAATAATTTACTACTAATGTCATATTCTTAAATCTACTTACACGCTTCAACTTAACATAACAGCGCTAACCACAAGTCAGTGTAACTTAAAAAAAAACAAAGCTGTAACTTGTAACATCTTACGGGAAAAGTTACGTTTAATATCGGCAAAGCTTCCACATATCAACAGACATCCTACCCTTCCAGCACACAAACTGCGTCATAAGTTGCCTTGACTTTGACTATGTAACTTTATAAAATGTTTACGTTTCTCTTATTTTTGTCTTCTGTGGTTCACAGCATAAATTATGTAAATGTAAATTCAGAAATTCAACGAGTTAGTCTCATTCTAAGTTGTCTCACAACTAGATCTGGATAACAAACAAAATGGTTATGTTCGTGTAAAAGTAGAGAAGGTAATGTTTCTTCATAACAATTCGTACCGATTAATTTATTAAAAATTTTAATCGGCTGATATGTCTAATAACTTATGTCAAAGCAGGCGTACCTTGATAAATCCAAGTGATATTGGGAGTAGGTGCCCCGGCAGCTCGACAACTTATGGTCGCATCCTTCCCGTCCAGCACCGTCACATTTTGTGGGGGTGTTTCCATTATCGGAACAGCAGCTGTAAACATACATCACTTTCTACTACATTTAATAACAATTTTATCGCAAAAACATAAATTTCTTAGCCTGAATTTTATTGAACGGCGTTCTAAAAATCTTTCTTTGCAGCATAAACATAACATAGAGAAAGTGTTAATGACGAGTCTCCTTCTGGACAAAAACAGAAATTCACAATGTAATTATTCCAGTGGGGTTGCTGGAGGCAAAACTGACAAAGATGTGATAAATCTGAACTACGTCCCTGACTGAAATTAAATTCCACTAGTATCATCACCATTTATACCTAAGAAAATGAGATTGATTAAATTATCTGAAATACTTCAAAATGTTTTATATCATTCATAACAGATATGCAGATGAGATTTTACTGTGGAACTGTAAACAAAATATTAACTTCTAAAGTTACTCAGCGCTATCCTGCGGTAGACATGCAAGAATTACATATAAAAATTTCCTGTAAAAATCTTTGAATTAATCTGCTTTACTTCCTTTGCAAAATGCACTGGACTTTGAAGTTAACTAATGAAAAACAGGTTTAATTTCATTACAGAATATTTGACTTTCAAAGGCGTGGATACAACAATAATAATACGGCTATTGTAAAATCAAAACTTTGATGGTTAAATAAAAAAATCATCATCTCTTTCAAATAACATTTTGATATTAAATGAAGACTTGACTCTAAATGTTTTAACCTAACTTTTGATGGCAAAAGAAGTACAGAGACTCGGAACATGAGATTACTTACAAATATAGATCATAAAAGAATAAATACTCACCGTAATTACAAGTTCCAGCAATCGTAAAACGTAACTAAACTAAACATTCTATCAAAAATTTGTTGACTTTTATACATGCACACTAATACATGAGAAGATACATGGCTGTATCCCATTCACAAAATCTTCAGAAAGGCGGACAATGTTACGACGATTTTCTCTAATTTTATCGTGAATTAAAGTTAACTCACGACTTAAATATGATTTTTTCTGTACTGCGTGTGGGTAAATAATATAATAAGTGATATTTATACCACAAACAAGATTAAAGAAATAAAATTGTCACAGGTATTCTCAGTAAAGGAGAACCCAAATATCACAAACATATTGTTTCCTAATTGTTTGAAATGTTAACAGTCATTTAATCCATTTTAAATGACTGAAGTCTTGGCAAAATATTGTTTAAAAACAGTTATTTAATGATCTATGCAATAATTTGATGCACAATATCAGCAACATCTTTCGGTTTAATTATTTGAATTGTAATAACTGACAGTTAATCCATTTGAATTCAAATTAAAACCTCGGTAAACTATTGTTTCAACGACCATTGTATAACAAATGCAATACGTAGTTCGACCGTGAATATTTAGAATGGAATATAGTCAACTATTTCTCATACTTGATGCAAGTGGCTAACTCCAAGCTGATGTCTCAAATGCGGACAACCGTCCCTAGGTGCTACACTAGACTATTCAACCGTGCAGGGCTAAATTCACACCAAACAAGCTTAAGCAAGTACGTGTTTCAGTGTGGTGATGGTGAATACTAAGCTACCCAAAATGCATCAGAAATAATTTCAAATCTTACGCCCGCTGCCATACGGCCCAAACGGTCTAGAATGGAGATCTGATTGCCGCACACGCACAATATTAGGTGCGACCCCACGCGTACTTCTGCTATGGCCCTCTGTTACGAGCCAAGAGAAACATAAACGAGTTGTAAAATTTTCAAATAACTCTTAAACAAACCAAACAAGCACATCATGTAGAACACTGCGTTGATTATTCTACAGATCAACAGACAGAATCTATTTAAATACCAGACACTGTATATGACATAACAACTTAACAGTACGAAAAACACTGCTGGTCGAAGCAGCGAAGACTAGGACATCCAGTCTTATACTCGCTCGCTCATAATACTAAATGAAACATTTTAAGATATGTTGAGATGGCTTGATTAAAAAAGATGCTGATTTAATAAATGTGTTACTATGACAACAAAAATAAAGCTGTGCTCAGAATAATACATCATACAGGTTTTGCTAAAATAAAAAAATAAAATGAAGGCCACCAATGCTTTATACTAAACAGCATAAGGAGGAATTTGTTACAGAACACTTCAATGACATTCTGCGCAAAGCCCTGGCATGAAAGCGAGCTTATGGTGACCAAGATTTCTACAGAACACACAATACAATTTGTGGCAAATTAAAATAAAGAAAATTGTGAGGCACAGAACAGAAACGATCCACCGGCTAAGGCACGGTCTGTGACTATTTCAGGCTGCAACATGTAAACATATGAAATTTTGGAAAACAATTTTTTTAAAAATCAATGATTATACAGCTAAGATTTTATATACATTTGTCTATTAAATTATGTAACCACCAGCACTGGGAATACTCATAATTTTATTTTACAGACTGAGTAAGACCATGATTCTATTTATCCAAAGTACTCATATATTTTATTACTTACTTTTAACTTTTAGCCATGTGTAGATCGAATCTTCGCCTGCCTCATTAGCTGCGAGACACTGAAACATTCCTGAATCTTCCATCCTCAGCTTCTTAATAACCAGCGAACCATCTTCAACAACCGAATATCTGAAACATGAAATCTCATCACATTCGTGTACTTAGATCTGAAACTACTTCATTCAAAGTGTTCTTAAATAGGAAATGAAATTACCGCTTGATATTTATACATGGGGCATATTCAGCCTTTCTTATCAACCCACAGCTGCTGCGTAACACATGACGATTTACTGCAATTTCACGCCGATTTATTAAAAATTCTACAAACCTCTTATTGCAAACAGGTTCACAGGTTACTCAATTATTTTCTTTATCAAATTCCATTTGTTATTTACATTAATTATTACTTAAAATGTATTCAGCTGATAAATATTTTTTTTTAGTTTCAGATATGAATAAACAACGTCCCTTTATCTGTTAAGCGTATTCACATAATGCACGGAACACATTAAAATGCAAAACTATAAGCATTTATACTAAAGAAATATCAATATCCATAAAGTATTTCGATAATAATGTTGAGAGCACTGTAAAAAAAATCAAATACTCATAAAATGATGCCCCTCGACATATCAATTGTCAGCAGAAACTTTTCAAGACTTAAAAAGAGTTCTGCCTGTAGCACATAAGACGGTATTTCTTACCTGCGACTTACACCACGAGACCAACATTAAGGCTTAAATGGTGATCTCTGTACGTAACGCAATTCTTCAATAAAAACAGTAATTATTCACCTGTTGCCAGGAATAGTCTCAACTCTCTCCGTATTGCGGAACCACACGATGTTGGGACTCGGAACACCCACAGCCTCACAAGGCAGGGTCACTACGGTCCCGTATTCACCCAAAGTTTCAGGCCTCGTACTGCTTGCAAATGAAGGTTTCTCTGAAATTGAACGACGGACACATTTTTTCGGTGAAAGATTAAATTAAAATTATGTAGCGCTTGCTTCAAATCTTTCCAATCAATTTCTTTAAATACAATGCTTTTCAAAACCCTAAGTTACTCCCACACATAATTTCTAGTCTTAATCTCGGAGTGGAGGAAAAAATTGACCCAGAAGTCTCGTCTACTGATCACGAGTTATAATGTGATCAGTGGCACAGCAGTATACAGCATTACAATGCATGAAGATGGACTGTGTGTTTCTTTTGATACGACACGCTCACCGAACCTCTTACAGTATTGCAACCATAACTCACTAACCTGAAACAGTGACAGTTGCACTCGCTGATACAGTCGGGAATCCGCCGCTGCGTAGTCGCACCTGGCAAGTATACTGGCCCGTATGGGTCAGTTTAGCACCGACTAGTGATAATGTCCTGTTCCACGGATCCTTAAAGACATACGGAATGCCAGAATTTTCTACCAAAATGCCATCCTTTAGCCAGAGCATCTCCAGTTCATGAAGTGGCCTGATATAAGGCATAACAAACACAGTGAGAATTTTAACCGTTAATAATGCAAAACATAAATCACGTAAAATCTACCACCTTGAAGATTTATGACACCGATACACCTTAACTTTGCGGTAATAGTAAAAGTGAGGAAAGTCTACGACCAATTATGGTTCACAGGATGAACAGCTGTCTCTATTGTAAACATCAGCATATTTGTACAGTGAAAACTGGCAAGTGCTCGGTCCGAGTCAAAATATTTTATAACTGTGCTCTACGGACATACCGACATACCTGGCATTAGCTAAGCACTGCAAATCAACAGCAGCTTCTCCTTTTACGATGTGCATGTCTTTCGGTTTCACGACGATCTCAGGTGCAATTTCTGCCGGCCCATCTCCCGTCACAGTCAGTCTTATGAAAGCGCTGTACTCTTCTCTTCCAATGTGCGGGTTAACTGCTTGTGCCCTATACGAATGAGAAACACAATTTTTATTCCCCCGAGTAAGTTTGCAAAATGCTACTCAGTAATTAACACTCGACTGAATATAATTTTGTAGGAAATACAATAAGATTTTTCAAGGAAGACCATACACCATGAAGTTAGATAACTATTCAGGTATAACCCATTCCAATTTCAGCTCATATTAATGAAGAAATGAATAAAACAAATCATTTAGCATCTAAATGTTGATAATTCACATTCCACAAACATGTGGCTGTATCACTTCTGAGATAACTTCAAGGTCATGTCTATTTGCAAAAATTTCTCAACATTTTCTTATTTCACACTTTTATATTCACCTGTATGCTTTTTGGTCAGAATCGCTCGCATCCAGAATAACAAGCTGATTATCTGCCGTGACGGCATATTTGCGACCGTATAACTGCGTCCCTCCGTCCGTCAACCAAGTCACTAAAGGCGCAGGATGGCTTTCGATAACCGGCAGATCCAACACTGCTGCCTGCCCTGACGTCACGCTGACTTTTCGTTCAGTCGCATCTTCAAATGTTCCCATATCTGTAACAAACGTACTGTCGGCAATGGTAACCAAATTCCGCATAAGAAATAGAATGAGCATCCAGCCGGAGTAGTTCATTTAATACAGTGTCTAACCACAGACTGGACAACCGAAGACCGAACCCTGGCAGGGGCTAAGAATTTTCCTTCTAACCTCTGCATCCAGACTGGCTCTGGGAACCACATAACCTCCTATAGGATGGTACCGACTGCCAACTCTAAAATCCATTTTAATATAATCCTTTCCTACATCTACGTCTCTCCTCATCAGGTTCCATAACTACGACTCTGCTTCTATCTCTCATCTAACACAAGCCTTCTGCAGCCTTGACCTAGGCATTGTAATAACATGCAGAAGCGTACACATAATGCAGTTTTCTCCACGGTTCTGTTATTTTTTTAAGCTAAAATCATCGAACCAAACAAGATCATGGAACTGTACTCATCATTACTTAAACTACACAAAATAACATAAACATTCTAATTATCCTAACAAGGTCTAACAAATTCAAGATCTCACAAAGCAAAATGATCCAATCAGTTGTTTCCACTAATGTTACTTCGTCAAGACACATTTTATCACATTCTGAAGTTCAGCGAGAGATGTGTCAGTCTCGTTTTTACAATTTCACTCGTGCACTTAAAAAAAAAAATATACGGTTAACCACTCTTACGAAAGTCTGGGAAATAAAGTTTTAGTGTATACGTACATGCGACAGACACTGCAATCTTTTTACTAAAGATGGATCCTACATCATTTCGGGCGACACACTGGTAACTGCCGGTATCCCCACGCTGTGTCGTGTGAATTCTATAGAAATGTTCAGAAGAAAATTCCCCTAAAGCGACTCCATCCTTCAGCCACTGGTATCTGGGTTCAGGGTAGCCTAAAACAAGATCACGACTCTTAATACACACAACAAATTCAGAACGCTGTAGTCAAACAGCGATGTCAAATAATTCTATCAAGTTTCAAGCGCACACCATCCGAGCACATCAAAATAGCTTTCATGCGCATGAACGTAAATAGTTGGCACACTGAAAGCTTCGTCTGCAGAAAATTATGATATCAAGTTTTGTGACATAAATATTCCAGGTGAGATTTCAGGTTCTCACGTTTAGAATCAAAACGGCTCATCTTCCAGAAAGTAAATTGGTGGAAGTTCACTTAAAGGTTGAAGATTTCTGTCTTCTGGGTTGTTGCGCTGTGTAGTCTGGTCGATGTTTACCAACGTTTCAGAGGTCATACTGCCTCCGTCATCAGAGTATGAAGATTTCCGTCTTCTGGGTTGTTGCGCTGTGTAGTCTGGTCGATGTTTACCAACGTTTCAGAGGTCATACTGCCTCCGTCATCAGAGTATGAAGATTTCCGTCTTCTGGGTTGTTGCGCTGTGTAGTCTGGTCGATGTTTACCAACGTTTCAGAGGTCATACTGCCTCCGTCATCAGAGTATGAAGATTTCCGTCTTCTGGGTTGTTGCGCTGTGTAGTCTGGTCGATGTTTACCAACGTTTCAGAGGTCATACTGCCTCCGTCATCAGAGTATGAAGATTTCCGTCTTCTGGGTTGTTGCGCTGTGTAGTCTGGTCGATGTTTACCAACGTTTCAGAGGTCATACTGCCTCCGTCATCAGAGTATGAAGATTTCCGTCTTCTGGGTTGTTGCGCTGTGTAGTCTGGTCGATGTTTACCAACGTTTCAGAGGTCATACTGCCTCCGTCATCAGAGTATGAAGATTTCCGTCTTCTGGGTTGTTGCGCTGTGTAGTCTGGTCGATGTTTACCAACGTTTCAGAGGTCATACTGCCTCCGTCATCAGAGTATGAAGATTTCCGTCTTCTGGGTTGTTGCGCTGTGTAGTCTGGTCGATGTTTACCAACGTTTCAGAGGTCATACTGCCTCCGTCATCAGAGTATGAAGATTTCCGTCTTCTGGGTTGTTGCGCTGTGTAGTCTGGTCGATGTTTACCAACGTTTCAGAGGTCATACTGCCTCCGTCATCAGAGTATGAAGATTTCCGTCTTCTGGGTTGTTGCGCTGTGTAGTCTGGTCGATGTTTACCAACGTTTCAGAGGTCATACTGCCTCCGTCATCAGAGTATGAAGATTTCCGTCTTCTGGGTTGTTGCGCTGTGTAGTCTGGTCGATGTTTACCAACGTTTCAGAGGTCATACTGCCTCCGTCATCAGAGTATGAAGATTTCCGTCTTCTGGGTTGTTGCGCTGTGTAGTCTGGTCGATGTTTACCAACGTTTCAGAGGTCATACTGCCTCCGTCATCAGAGTATGAAGATTTCCGTCTTCTGGGTTGTTGCGCTGTGTAGTCTGGTCGATGTTTACCAACGTTTCAGAGGTCATACTGCCTCCGTCATCAGAGTATGAAGATTTCCGTCTTCTGGGTTGTTGCGCTGTGTAGTCTGGTCGATGTTTACCAACGTTTCAGAGGTCATACTGCCTCCGTCATCAGAGTATGAAGATTTCCGTCTTCTGGGTTGTTGCGCTGTGTAGTCTGGTCGATGTTTACCAACGTTTCAGAGGTCATACTGCCTCCGTCATCAGAGTATGAAGATTTCCGTCTTCTGGGTTGTTGCGCTGTGTAGTCTGGTCGATGTTTACCAACGTTTCAGAGGTCATACTGCCTCCGTCATCAGAGTATGAAGATTTCCGTCTTCTGGGTTGTTGCGCTGTGTAGTCTGGTCGATGTTTACCAACGTTTCAGAGGTCATACTGCCTCCGTCATCAGAGTATGAAGATTTCCGTCTTCTGGGTTGTTGCGCTGTGTAGTCTGGTCGATGTTTACCAACGTTTCAGAGGTCATACTGCCTCCGTCATCAGAGTATGAAGATTTCCGTCTTCTGGGTTGTTGCGCTGTGTAGTCTGGTCGATGTTTACCAACGTTTCAGAGGTCATACTGCCTCCGTCATCAGAGTATGAAGATTTCCGTCTTCTGGGTTGTTGCGCTGTGTAGTCTGGTCGATGTTTACCAACGTTTCAGAGGTCATGCTGCCTCCATCATCAGGGTAACAAGCCAGTTTTTTGTTTGTTTAGAAATAAGAATGAGATGAACAAGTAACAATAAGTCATAAGAAAAATGTTAACTTGAGAAACATTCAATTAGAATCAAATACCATTTTAATTCGAAAGTTAAAACAATATTAAAAAAATGTTTTCTAATCCTAAAGACGAAATGAGATCACAAATGGCAACCACTGCAAAACTGTATCACTATCACAGGGGCGCACAATGAACGTATCCGGCTCCGGAAGTGATCTGCTTGCAAATGTGGGGTTTCCGTGAAAGGTCTACTCCAGGGGTGACCAACCCGTTGGTCACGATCCAAAGGGAAGAATTATTTCGAAAATATACATCTAAAACCATGGCGTGTATTTACGCGAATCTATGAAATATGCAATTAAAAATACAACAAAAAAATTGCGCCAGATATAACCCTTTAAAGCCCACAGAGCATGTATGGCTTTCGAATAATTGTCAGCGTAAACAGCGATTATTTCCTTAAACAGCGTTAACCAGTTGATCTACGTAATGGTGAAGTGTAGTGTTTTCTTCGCGGTACGGGCTGAATTCTTAAATATTATGCACGCAGTGCGTGTCTCATTATAAACAGCGATTATCTCCTTAAACAGCGTTAACCAGTTGATCTTTGTAATGGTGAAGTGCAGTGTTTTCTTCGCGGTACGGACTGAATTCTTAAATATTATGCACGCAGTGCGTGTCTCATTATAAACAGCGATTATTTCCTTAAACAGTGTTAACCAGCTGATCTTTGTAATGGTGAAGTGTAGTGTTTTCTTCGCGGTACGGACTGAATTCTTAAATATGATTCAGAAGAGCACAAGCCCACAGTAATAACAGTACGCCGCTGAAATGCAACGATATCCATCCACATTGTGGACTGCGACGCCATGAAATGTTGTAAATTACCGACGTTTCGGGGAGAGAGAAAAAAAAACAAATTTTGGCAAGAACGGCGGTAACTGACCCACAAAATCACCTCCGTGCAAGCCTCAAACATCAACTGAATGCAATGATGTTTTCTAAGGCGATGAGATCCGTGTTTAGAACGTTTAGGAGACTGGCTCTGCCTCCATCATCAGGGTCGATGTCGTCCACCTTTATGATGGAGGCAAGTACAGTTTCCGAAACACTAAACAACGAGATCCACTCTAATTTCATTAGATTCTTTAAAACTGTAAAAAAAAAATACATCCATAAGCACGAACTCAATTCGATAACGAAGTTTGGCAGTGACAAAAGACGACAGGCTTGCGTGCTGAAAGAAATGGTCTCCCCTGGCCCGCATACGCGTGACAGACATCGGGTTTCACTTAGTCCTCATATTTGGGATGTGCTTGTTCAAAACAGAGGGGCAGATGAAGGGTTGAGTGAAGAACCCATATAAAAACAATTATCAAAGGAAAGAACTTGTCACAAAACGTGGCATTTATAAACCAAATGAGGTCGACAGTCGAATTTCCATCTGGTGAACGCAAAATAAAAACTTCTTATACCACGCGCTGTTGGCAGAGAGCCTTTTATCGACCCACTGGTACACTATCGTACGAAAATAATTTTGTATCCAGAATAACATTAATTTAACTAAGGTTATACCGAATTTTGTAATTTATAAGAAAACTAAAGCAAATTCAGAGTAAAAAAAACCCACCAAAAATTACCCGAAGACCCCAAAATGTCCAAGCTCATGCTAAGACAAAGACGAGCATTGACGATGGCGAAAGACCACGTCGCCATTTTATCTGTGGCCTAGTTGGGTGCTTCATAATGTGTTTTACTTAAGTTCAGATCCACTGAAGGAGATAACGTGGTACATAGCACTCACAGAATATCACTGTATTTCATCAGTGCTTTGAGGTCGAAGTTCATCTAAGTCTGAAGACTGGGTCCCGTACCACAAAGAAAACACAACAGAGTGTATTTATGTGTTTCGTGCGATTCTCATTATAAACAGCGATTATTTCCTTAAACAGCGTTAACCAATTGATCTACGTAATGGTGAAGTGTCGTGTTTTCTTCGCGGTACGGACTGGATTCGTAAATATTACACGCGAAATGTGGCTTCAAAGGGTTAACCAGTTGATATTTGTAATGGCGAAGAGGTGTTTTCTTCGCGGTACGGACTGGATTCGTAAATATTACACGCGAAATGTGGCTTCAAAGGGTTAACCAGTTGATATTTGTAATGGTGAAGAGTTGTGTTTTCTTCGCGGTACGGACTGGATTCGTAAATATTATACGCGAAATGTGGCTTCAAAGGGTTAACCAGTTGATATTTGTAATGGCGAAGAGTTGTTTTCTTCGCGGTACGGACTGGATTCTTAAATATTATACGCGAAATGACGCTTCAAAGTGTTAAGAACGGGGACTACTGGACTTTTGTGTCTGAGCTCCACCCGGCCTGAGAGTAATCGAATCCGAGAGAGTCAACAGATGATGGCAGCGCGTTCATACCTACGAAAACAAAAATTATTTAGCTCTTGGCAAAATAATTCATCGAGATGACAGCACAAGCCGAAACGATGTGCTAAATTATACAAAGACGCCTTAATATAATGCCGCATCCTGTCTGAATGCGTGGTAACAACGGATGGCTGCCATGAGCGTGTCATTTAACGATCGAACGCGAATGTCGACATATGGTTTTGGATAGGGGTTTTGAATACTTCGTTACGAGTGGCTTGCTTACAAAGGGCATCCGGCGTGGTCGCCTGCAGGGTAGGCACACTGCGCAGCTGAGAGGAAAGTAATTAAAAAGTAAATATGGCATCTTCCGTTGACTCCAGACTATCGTAACATCGCAATGACGTACCAGAACACCAAGTTACTTTAATGAGTATTTATACCTTGTGAACTATTCGGAGCACAAACTGAAAATCGCTCAACATTTCAAGAAAATCCGAAGTCTTTTATGGAATAAGGTGTGCAATTATTTAATCTTTCCACCCGTAACACAGTCACTTCCAAGCACATCCGATTTCATTGTTAACGATTGAATAAATTAAACAATAAGATGATAGAGTTGCGTCATATTGTGAAAATATATATTTAATTAATTAATCCAAATGTAAATCGAATGTTTCGATAAGGAGCATCACATGGTATTTCAACTATCTTAATTTTAAATTTTAAATTGTGATTAGACGGATAAGATTAATTAATTAATTAAATTAAACAATGTAACAGGAGGCTTCCTTTGGCATAGCCTAGAATGTCGTCTGTTCAACAACAAAACGTCCTCACAACCCACGGATGCTGCTAAGGAGTTACGTAATATGTACAAAAACACGTCGAAAAACTGGGGGGCATTGCAACGGTAACCTAGGAGCTATTAAACTGGTTTAGGATGCCATTACACAACCTTCCCTGCTAAATGTGGACCTCTTTCTTCCGTGTTTACATAAAAATATCACGAATACTTTAAAATCCGCAGTTGGCTGTACTGGTATCAATGCACAGGACCACTTTCCCATGTTCCATTAACTCTAAAACCAGTGGCAACTGCTTCAACTGCACAGCCTCCATCTATGGGTGTCGTAAGATTTTTCAGCGCTCTTGCTTTCATGCCAACATGGCAACATCGCAGGAACTTTTTTTACAGATAATGTAAAGAGTGAAGAATCATAATGGCTCGTCCAGGTAAAAATTTCCAACACTCGAGATAGGAAACACACGATTTGCAACAATTTTTCCGTCTTTATATTCTTCCGTATCCTACTAAATAACCGAATTCTCCTATGACCCCGGTTTTATGGAACACGCCGTATAAGATCATATCATGAAAGACGTAATAATAAATTGATCTTGTGTACTTTGGTCGACAAATTATTTGGTTATGTTTTACGAGCTGATGTCCTGGAATTAAATTCTTTCCGTTTGGTTATAAATTTAGTGGCGAATGGTGTATGCTTCGGTCATGAATATTAACAGATTTTCTTCCTTAAAATATGATAAAGTGATCATGATCTATTTTTAAAATTCCGTACAAGCACGATTCACGAAATATGATTCCCATCACCAAGGAATCAAATCACGAACAGACATCCAATGCATTTACGTCACTCAAGCTTGGTTTAACTTCGCTGAAAGTCCTTAAACATAATCATCTGTCTTGTTAC
>NW_019059854.1:1125853-1148574 GCF_000696155.1 Zootermopsis nevadensis | reverse complement strand
TTCCATATCACCTTGAACTATACATGGTATCATTTTGACATGAGTGTGGTCAACCAGGTATTTAAGGTTTGGCAGAAATAAGCGTCAAAATGTATGACCTTGAGAATTTTCAAGACCTCTCTCTGGCACATAATCTAATCTAAACGAACACACTGATCTGACCTGATGTAAACTAAACTTATCTAATCTAATCCAACTTAACCGAAAGCACCGTAACATACAGTAACATAACCCTACCTACCCTTACCTAACCTAACCTAACTTAACTTAACCTAACCTAAATTAACCTAACCGAACCTAACGTAACCTACCTAACCTAACCCTAACCTAAATCTTAACATAACCTAACCTCACCCAACCTAACCTCACCCAACCTAACCTAACGCATCCCAATCTAACGTAATATAACCCAACACAATGTAGGCACTGAGTATATATTGCAACCTATACATGACCTTGACATATCCATGACCTCTAAGTGTTGTCTGCAATGTCACTCAAATTCGTACAGTTCTCTATGTAGAGGGTGGGTTGGAAGTAAGTAGGCATTCAAAAATGGTTGTAACCTCTATATTTCCAATAAGAAATAATGAAAATAATTTTTATTTGTACCTTTTTAAGTGGGAATGCCTACTTACTTCCCACACACCCTGTAATTTACATTACATCAACACAATAATCAGAGAAATATTAAGTTGTTAGGAAACAGTATTCACGGAAGTCCGATATTTGAACCTAACCTCAGAAAGCTAAATACAATATACAACTTCACATCCTGTTTATGTAAAAAAAATGTCTCCCTTGAGGTTTCAGACCAAAACTGCATAGTGAATCCTCATTTCCTCCATGCGTGCTACATACCCCGCCCGTCACACTCCTCATGTCTATAACTTTAAGTATATTAGATGGTGTACAAATCATAAAGATCCTCATTATGTAATGTTTTTCGTTGTTTGACACTTCCTTGTTCTTAGGTCTAAGCATTCTTTCGTCTGTGCTTTGTTCTCAAACATCCTCACTATGTCCTTCACAAAGAACAAGTTTCACACATACATTTATAAACGATAAAGTGTTGTTAAATAAATTAACAATGAACAGAAAGAACAGTGTCCTTGCAGCCGAGGCACTGACCTTACCTGCACCACACCACAATGAGTGGTGACCCCGACCTCTGGGTATCTGTGGCATATCGCTCGAGGCTCGATAATGATTGCATAGTTTAATGAAGAAGCGGATACTCACGAGCGCTAGCTGTGTGCAGAACGCAGGTGAAGATCAGAGGCAAGGCAAACAGCATCACAAATCGAGAACATGACAAGAGCTGAGACTGCGGGAAACGTCTCCATCTGTAACAGAAAACAACCACGTGTGCTGGGAGTCTTGGAGCATGAGCGATGACTTGCTGCATAATTTAGGATGGTCAACCGAGTGTCTTAAGTAACTTAATAACTAATTAAATCTAAAGGTATGTGACGATGGTGTGTTATCAATATAACAAACTTCTTCGACATTAACCAAGGTCTTAATTTAATTAAAAGACGATGTTTCGGAAACTGGGATATGTCTTAATTCTCACGTAAAATCCGAATCATTTCAAAATATAAATATTCACCACTACAAAATTGTCAAATTTTCTATCTCAAAGTTCTGAATATAGAAAAATTAAAAAATCGATCATATCTCGGTTCAGCCCAATCGATTTCCGCAGACAGGGACTAACTATGTAAAACATAAATGAAAACAATAGTAAATGTATTCAGCGACAAGTTCGGGTATGGATCCACGCAGCTTCCTACACAATAGGTACTAAGGAATAAAGCGGCCGGAACGTAAAATCGAGTTCCCGCGTATTTCTATTAGAGAAATTATGAAGGCATGTTTGTTGGTAGCATTGGGAAGAAACTGCTGTATTATTATTATTATTATTCAGTGTTCTGTCTTACGACAGGTCCATTGCTCTGCCCAAAAAAAGCTCTCCAGTTTTCCCTATTCTCAGCTTCTCGTTTCTCGTTTTAATTCCTGGAACTTCATCTTCTAAACTGCTGTATTAGTTATAAATTGCACCGTAAAAATTACAAATATAACATGATTAAAATGAAAGGAAACATGATGATGAAACTTCGGTTTCAATAACAGGCTTGAAATTTTGTATAGTTGAGAGACTCCTCCAAGAGTTAATTAGTTAGTTCAGGCCAAGATTCGAGATGGATACAAGTCGGGAACATTACCGCTGTGTTTGCCATGTGGTAAAGCAAGCACTTGTCTTCCATGGCCAAAATCTGTCATTTCCTCTTATCTGCTGACACAACGGTCGCATTCTGTGAGAACTGTGTACTTTTCAAGAATAGTGAGTGTTTACTTTGAAGGCGTGGGTGATCAACTTTTTTGAGAGACGTTGCCCACTCACCAGACAAGACCATGTTCCATTATTATTCAAAACTTAATCTGCAATTACTAAAATTAATGAAAAGTTCGTGAATTGTAGGCTACTGATAGGTGAGGATGGAAGGATATTCTATACACGATAATGAATTTTTATAAAGCTCATTTAATGTTATGTTAGCCAAACATAGACGGCTGCAGGCTACCAGGCGAAGCAAGTCTTGGCTTTAAAACTTCAGCTTAAAAAGCAGGAAAATTTTGAAGGCGAAGCGTGTTGCTTTGTCTAATGACCTCTGCATGTAACTAGACTGGGGAAACAAGAAGTGCGTACGGGATTTTAGTGGCAAGATCTCTCCAAGGACGACCAATTTGAAGAGAGGAAATAAGAATTTAATAAAAGATTAAAATTAAAAACTTAAGAAAATAAACAGGTAAGAAAAAATGTGAAGTGGACTAAAGTGGCTTCCGATCATGGTCTTAACTCTAACCGCAAGGTTCCAAAGACAAGAAATTCGTAAATAAAATAAAACTTTACCTTGTACCGATTTCATCAAACATTTTTTTTTTTTTTGTTTCTACTCTGTCGAAATTCTTCGCGCAAACTTGCAAACTTTTTATGTTTACTTCTTTTAGGTCTACATCCATGTTGAGAAACCCGACATGACGCATCCTTCATGTGTGTTGTCCTTGTTTTTATTCTGTGTTGAACCAGCGAGTCTTTTTATGTTTTGCGGGGATTTTTCATTTATCCAAGAAACCCATTAAGGCGAAATCTTCCAAGACCGTTCTTTCTTTACGTTCGGAAGGAACAAGACAATAATGACACTTATACAGAGAGCAAGAGTGACACAAGATTGAGTTCGATGCGGCAATCCTTTGAGGTGACATTTATGGCCTATTCTGCGCAAAGAATTCTGTCTCGAAAAGAAGTCTTGTGTTTATGTCTTCGAACGACGTTATATTGTAACAGTTTAACACAAGAATTTACATTCTTTGGCAAAATAACTAAATATAGAGAAACAGTGGAGAGTCACAAATAAAAGAATAGATTTTATATCCACCATTTTTAAGCGAAATAATGACCAATTAAAACTTTATGTAAAGTAGAGTTTAGAAGTCAAATACAAATATCTTTCCTTCCATATTATTTAAGGCTAAAAAATAAACACAAGACCGCTTAAAAGAAATGAAGACTTCAAAAAAATTATATAAAATTACGGGCAGGCTTGAGCCGAGTATCTCTCAGAAGCATTAACGCTGTCCTAAGATATAGGTATGCTGAATTTAAAATAAACCATTTAAAGCCAAGTGGTATCTATATGCATTAAATTCGGTAACTCGGCTTTTTCTATTTACACGTTTCATAAGATTCTGGGAATAATCTGCGATTATTTCCTTAAGCAGCGTTAACCATGTGATCTTTGTAATGGAAATGCGTTGCGTTTTCTTTGCGGTACGAATTGTATGTTTAAAATGCTATTTAGATGAGCTTCAGCTTTGAAGGGTTAATAAAGCGATACAATGAGAAAGGGATAAAAGAATGTAAATTACTTCGCAGCACTGGAGCAGACAGTGGCGTTATTTAGCGCCGGTTAATGGACGTCATTAGATTTCATTTAAGAAAACTTTCCCAGTTAAAATATGACTGTCTTCCAGAATACTGAACCATTTTGATGATGGAGGCAGCAAGGACCCATGAAACGTCTGTCAATATCTATTAGACTACACGGCGAAATATCCCAAAATACAGCTGTCTTCATAAGCGCAGCCTTGAGAACCTGAAATTTCCCAACTGAATCAAATAGCGTCGATTCGGAAGAATGATGACGTTCCTTGTTATAACGTAGAAACGCATAAATAAGTTTTTGCAAACGAAGATGCATTGCACAAATTTATGGACGATACTTTCACAGAGCGAGCAAAATTGAGACCAGGTAAGAGTATGAAACTATTTAAGATTTGAGGTTTTCACAGCTGTGAGTATGAAGATTTCTGTCTTCTGGGTTGTTGCGATGAATCGCCCTGATGACGGAGGCAGTATGACCTCTGAAACGTTGGTTAACATCGACCAGACTACACAGCGCAACAACCCAAAAGACAGAAATCTTCATACTCTGATGATGGAGGCAGTATGACCTCTGAAACGTTGGTAAACATCGACCAGACTACACAGCGCAACAACCCAGAAGACAGAAATCTTCATACTCATCGCCTTGATTATGGAGGCAGTATGACCTCTGAAACGTTGGTTAACATCGACCAGACTACACAGCGCAACAACCCAGAAGACAGAAATCTTCATACTCATCGCCTTGATTATGGAGCCAGTATGACCTCTGAAACGTTGGTAAACATCGACCAGACTACACAGCGCAACAACCCAGAAGACAGAAATCTTCATACTTATCGCCCTGATGATGGAGGCAGTATGACCTCTGAAACGTTGGTTAACATCTACCAGACTACACAGCGCAACAACCCAGAAGACAGAAATCTTCAGCATAAAGCTACATTTGACACATAGGTCGGTCATTCTCGCACCTCACAACAATGACAGCCACAATAACCTTGATTAAGTTGTGTGTGTGTGCGCGTGCGTGCGAGTCCCTGGGAGCTGAATTTTATGGGGTCAATTTCAGAGTTCTCAAAAGAAAAGGGTGATGAGCAACAGAAGGGAAATAATTCCTGTGTAGTATTTTGTAATGCAGAAATTCCGAAATATTCTTCTGTGATGTTGCGCCGTGGTAAATATTAACAGACGTTTCAGAGGAGTTTACTGACTCCATCATTAGAGCTTCATGTTCGTGAGAACCTGAAATCTCTCCAAAATACTTCTTTCTTCAATCTTTAAAAACAACACAAAAATTTCTTACGTTACACCACGCCATCGCAATTCAATTTTATCGTCTCTTCGTTTCAAAGAAGCTGTTTTCTTCACTAGGGATTAATTTGTTATAGCATAGATTACAAAATACACAAAATTTCATATTCAACTTAGAGGAGTCGATAAAGGTGGTTAAGAAGGCCACGAAACAGCAACATTTAAATTAATAATATAAACGCAGCAAGACATTTTAGAATACCTTACTAGGTCTATTATCTGTCATTTTAGTTTTCCCGTTTCTACGAAGACACTCGCACAGATAATAAACTCATAATTACAAAACTTCAACGCTTATCTCACATTAAATAGGTAAATATCTCACACTTTCATATCTGTCCCAATTAATTATCCATTAATCATCCAACGCTGTATAATCTGAGCTGTTGACAGCACGCTATGTAAACCACAAACAGGCGTGAATATATGAACATATAAAATTATGAGCTAATTTCTCACTACTTTGCTCAGTAATATAATAATTATGCGACGAGAAGATCAATCTTTCGTGTTTCTGTTATCTTATTGTTATATTGATTAAACCAAGTGAATTGTAACATGAGAGACGTGTAGTAAAAATGCATATAACATTTTTATTTATGGATCCTCGAGGTAAGACCATTTGGAAAATGTAAGGGAAGGTATGAGGACAATGCTAAATACTTCTTAGAGAAACAGACTGAAATATGTGGTCTGTGTTAAACGTACATTGGATAAGAACAGTGAGTAATGTGTGACGACAATAACAAGCTTTCGGTTTGCATTAGTCTCTTCTTCAGTCGAGGAGCAAGTTGTTTGGAGCTACTTGTAAGTCACACGCCTAAAGAACTCCCAAAATGCGTTGTTTCCCTCCGAGGCTTTGGAATATATGAGGACCTCCATCGACGTTCACTGCCTGTGCACGGGGCGGCACTGAATCATAAGAATGGCATTGCCTTCGCGCCTAATATGGAGAGACAGGTTTATGGTATCATTCCGCGTGTTAGCCCCCTCTTAATAACATTCGGACCAGCTATCGGAGTTTCACGATATTTGATATGAAAACTATTCCACTACATGCCACAGAACTTTATTTGTAATTATTAATTTCCTACAATCGATGATACAAACATGGCGGGTGCGCAGACTTCTGAAATGGAATCGACACTAAAAGTTAACCAACTTTACTCCAGGATCATTCAAGTCCCGGGTCAGAGACGAAGCCCCTAACTTAGGACCATGGGTGTGATGATTTGCTGCTTGGTCAGGGTTATCGCACACTTCATGGGGCGGTGATAGATGAGTATGGAGCTATGGTGGAATGGTGATTAGCGGGGAGAAACCGAGGAACTCAGAGACGATCCTCCTCCAGCGCTTTAAGTCAACCAGAAGTGAAGCTGCGTCTCCGGGGAAGGTGAGTTTTGATGATGGAGGCAGCAAGGACCTCCGAAACGTCGGCAAACTTCTACCAGACTACATGTCACAACAGAGGATAGTTCTCGCCGCAGTGAAAACCTCAAATAAAATAAAGTAGTTGTCTACGGACCTTGCATGGCTCCCACTTCTGTGCTGGCTGATCACCAAAAAAATGTCAAGACGGTGAGGGTGTGGGCAGTACAAGTCCTGTTAGAGGCTCAAAGATCATTTTATTGTCGCAGATAGATTCTGTTGGGCTAAACCGGTCCAGATCAATAACGCAATTACCGTAACGCTTTTCATTTCCTAAAGAACGTTTTGCCAGTTGATACTCCACGGTAAGAACATTACTTTCGATCTGCAGCTATCAAAACTTTAATTAATTCGCCTCATTACTGGAGTACTAAACTTTCCTAAGAACTCTTCAACAACTTGCCGATTTTCTTATAAAAGATTAGTACCCCAGTAATGAGGAGGTCTATTAAAATAATGGTAATCTATATATATAATAGTTACATCCTTTCCCTGGTGTAAGAAACAGCATTTCACGAAACTTAGTATGAACGTTATGAAACTGTAAACCACACAGTGTCGTATATTCAAATTATTTATAATCAATCGAACTTCTTACTATTTAATTAACTATTGCCAGTAATTAAAATATGGCGGAGGAGCGAAACTGAGAGTCGACAGTAGCACTAGCGATACAGAGCGTACTACAGGATTCTGAAATGATATAGGCTTTTCGTAGGCAAATAAATGTTTAAAAAATATGCATTGCTATGGTAGTTTTTCTTTCTTATAAAAGTAAAATAACCATTAAGGTGTTCGTGTAAAAAGTTTTCTTTGGCGTACACTTTGACAGACATAACTAACAAAAGAGTGAAGCGAGGGTGTGAGGAATCTGGTACAGGTGACGTGCCTGCAAAATATGTACGATATATTATAAGTAAAAAAATAAACATGGCGAATGTGCGAAACTTTGAGGTTACGTCCAAAAATTAAACGTACTGCACTCAATTAAGAAGTTCTTCAAAGTCTGTTTAGTAACAAAGCTTTCTGGACATACTTATTATTCCAAGGAACAATAAAAGAATCTTACCCAAGTGGGATTCGAGAGTAAGACCATTTACGCAAAATTTTATCACGCATAAACCAGTTTTCCTTATTCTTTCGCTACGCATATAACAAATCCAACTGCGAAATGAAACAAAAACTGCCATGTTTAGAAAGTGCAGGAAACCAATCACATCTAAGATTGTATATTGGAAAAGCATAAATTATAATGATCGAAAAAAATATCTGAAGAGTTACAACCTCGCGTTAACCGGCTTTGTTGTCTTTTTATCTTAGCAACGATGTCACTGTCAACATCCAAGTCATCAATCACCACCTTGACACGGGGCGATGTATCGAAATGTTCAAAAACAATTAGCTGTCACTGGAAGTGAAGCCTAAGGCATTCGTTTGAGCGGACGAATCAACAGCTCCCAATGGAGTCTTCTGACGTTATAATAGCTGTGGTTCAGAAATATGTAATAATTCTTTTGTCGCATAGTTGAGTAACCCCCTAATAATCGCCACCAAACAGTACCTACCCTTCACTTTCTTTGTACGGAAGATGGCTACATCGAAGGCAGACATGTTTACGTGCATGTGAATTCTGTACGACACAAGAAATTTGCAACAAGTTAAATTTAAATGGGTATAAATCAAAACAGATACGTTTCCAGACCAATGTGTATTTGTATTCTTTAGTTGTTCAGATTTATAAAATGAAATATTAAATCACTTTCTATAACGACATTAAATAGAGTTTTCATGTTAATATCACAAAATAACATGCGTCGATCATAGCTGATCGCGTGATCGCGTTCAAAGTTCAGATGTATGCACGTGTTTCTCTGTGTTGGGCTGCCCTGTGTACGTAGAGACCTCGTTATGGGGGGTCGGCTATCGTCAAAGGAGTCCAATCAGACATTTAAAAACGATTCAGAGTTTCAAAATTCAACTCTGAATTGAAACAGACAAGAATACCCATTCGCAATCGATAAATACTGTTAAGAATAATAAAACGTCAGCTGACGTCATTGTGTAGGTCTCTATAAGGACTGAAGTATTTCTTTGCAGATATTGTCCTAGATGATTCCACATAATTTATTATTCACGACCCAAAATTCCACGAGTTACTTTACTGAGCTCAGTCAGAACATACAGAATTACATTCGTCATAAATCTAATACAATTAAAGGAAACAATATTCCAGCTAGAAAGACAATCACCAAACCCGGGACGACTCATTGCATTTATCATTTTGACGTAACAGCGATCACCCGAAAACAAAGTGTCATTCGTTCCTTTGGAGATTGTGTTGCGACTCCGAGGCAGCATAATCGATCACAGCGTCTTGACGCAGGTGGCGAAATGATGAATGACATTCGGGCCTCTAAAGCTACACATTTTGATTAGATCTGCGATACAAAGAAAATGAAGCAATGCGTCTGAATAGTTTGCATACAATTCTTATTCTGTGCATGATTTTGTTCTGCTGAGGTCACGTATCTTCTTTATTCACTGTTGGCGATTTGTTAATTGCACTATGAGTGATGCTGAGGTTATTTAGCGAAAATTTAGATTTATTAAGAATAATTATTGCAAGAGTGTTCACACAGCCTTTTAACTCAGTTTTCTAATCCCTGATTGACTCACTCCTTCAAACCCTATATAAATCCCTCAACTTTCCAGTATCGCCATTTCAGCCCTGAAGATAGAAACATTCTTTCTCCGAAACGTTGGCATCTACATGACGAAAAAAGAAAATAACATAATTTCAACCTCACTTCGTGTGAACATCAAATCTCACAAATAAAAATATTATTGTGACGTCATTTGTATGATGACATTGAGTGACATTGATGGGGATGAATTGGAAGGGATATGGAAGGTGAGGAAGGTACAGGTGACTCAACGTAGCATATTTCATACGGCGGCGACTCGAGAGTTTATGTGATAACGTAACTAATAGCAAGAACATAAATAGCTTGCATTGCCTGTCTAGAAATGATTAATGACTACTTTCGAAGACGTAGGCGTATCCTCGGCAACTTACAGGCTCAGAACTGTTGACTCAGAACGGCGAAGGAACTACGTGAAAGCTCGTTCCACGATTTAACTAAACCTCGGACCATCCGAAAGCGAAACTCAAGAACGCTGGTTTGGCGTCATCGCAACTGACTTGTATTCGGAGGTACCACAATCAAGTCTTCCACACAGCGCCGATTAATTTGCCGAAAATTTACATTGTTTTTTTCAAAGTCTATGCGAATATAGGGGTACTAACCCTCAAAATAGGCCACAACTGCTTCCTTACCCTCCTTTGATTCACTGCAGATCTATGTGTTCCTGTCATGTCATACTTAGCTAAATAAACTCTGTGCTTGATAACATCGTTATTAAATGGCCTACACGTATAACTCACATGCTGTCACTTAGGACATTGTTGTTGTTTCTTATGACAACCGCGTAACAGAACGTTGCATAGGAACAGTAGAAAGTACAGATGTTGAAGTCCCTGAAGATGGAAGCAGTATGTTCCTAGAGGACATTTTTTGCAATCAATTTTCTTTGAGTTATACTGTGAAGCACAAATTTTAAGCTCGGAAATCAGAATACATTAATTCAATACCCAGGAAGTAAACGAATATTCAAAGCATTTACTTTGGCATTTTGCAATGTAGGGCTCTGAAAAACTAAACTTCATATGTTCTCATGGTACCTACAATTGAATTACACTTACCTTCATTAAAACGAAACAATTCACGTGATAGTCAATTCGCTACTTTACATATACTTTCATAAAAAATCTCACTAATTTCTAGGTTATGTCACTGTAAATTATACATTGAATTGCGCTAATGTTTAAAAAAATCGCACAGCAGCCATTTTAATTATGTCGATAATATAAAAGGTACCAAAAAGCAGTCTCCTTTGACACGATGTTCTCACTGACTGTCAATTGTTTAAAGACGCTATATCAAGTGCTGTGATAGTATATAGCATTTGATTAGATTTGAATATAATCATAAACAGAAGTAAAGGTATGGAAGAACCGAGAAAAACTAAATTCTCATCGAGATTAAGAGATAAGCCGGACGAAATTCAGTTAGGGTAAGCTTTGTCGCTCTTTCAAATCTGTCCGTCATTGAGTGTGTAAAGGTGAAGGTAAAATTGCTCTTGGTTCTTAAATAAACAGCATTTCATGCAGACGTATGAAGGAGTGGTGATATAGCTTCACGTATTTCTAACCTCCACATTCAACGGATGATAGAGTGTTAGTTTCACTCCCCGGCTCCCTAGGAAATAATCCCAGTGTTAATTGGACAGGAGGCTGGGTGGGACCTAGAGCCGGTTTGGACGTATTTGCAAAGATTAAAAATCGTGCACTGCCGGGAATCAAACCCCAGTCGCATAACCCGTAGCCTAGTCATTGACTGAACTAAACCGGCTGTCATATAGATGTTTGTGCTTGAATAAGAGGGGGCACAGTCAAAGACCTTCCAAAGAAGACGCATGTTTATGGTTTCTTCAGAACGGATCTCCGAAATCATAATTACTGCCGTGCAAATGAATGGAAGCGAAGTGAGCAACTGTGTCTTTATTACGTTGTTGCACGCAGCGAACCTTGGGCAGTTTAGAATCGTCCTTGACCGCCCTGAAGCAGCAGCCTTCTTACATGGGCGGGATATTACACGTTCCAGTAAAAGAATACTTAAAAAGAAAAGGACATTCAAAATTGACCATGCTTAAGGTTGCTTCCGAAACTAAAATAGACTTCTGCACTTTCAAATTAAGATATAATATGTACATACGCGGCAAAATCTTAGTAAAACGTGAATGCATGAGAAATTATTAGCAGCCGAAGAGTGGAGTGACTTATACGCCTATCATTGATTAGTAATGAAACTTAAATATTAATATTATAAGATAAGAATGGCAATGAGATCAAGGAGGGTGAGATGAGCACGGCGTAACATATAGAAGAAGCATACAGCATTTTTGTCGTAGGGAAGAGACCATTTGAGAGACCCAATCGTAGATCACAGGATAATATTAAAATGTATATTATTAATCTGGCTCAGAATACGAGCCATTGAATGCCTCTTGTAAACAAGGTAATACAGCTCCGTGTTCCATACAGAAGAGAAACTTCTTGACTGGTTACGAGACGATTAATTTTCCAAGAACTCTCTTCCACAGAGTTAGCTAAAAAGTTTAGAATTAATGTAACTGAACTGGTTGTTATTGAACCTAATTATAGTGAACATCAGAGTATTAAATTCGCGTGAGTTTCTTGATTTCAAGGGCTTCTAATCTGCGAAAGCACATATTATATTTGACATAGAGAGTTACTAAGTTAGATTTCATGTTATCAAGGCGGCAGGAATGATGATGGGAGCAACAAGAGACTCCGAAACGTCGGTTAATTTCTACCAAACTACACGCCACATCATCGCAGAAGACAGTTACCTTAATACCAGCCTCCAGAAGGACCTGAAATATCACAAAGTGAATTACTTCACGAAGATTCGCTGCTCAGAGCCTCCTTTGTAAACATGGGCTGAACCACTTTAACATGAGTTGGCATTACTTCAAGATTTAAGAGATTTAAGAGGTTTTCCCCAGCCTTTAGTCCCCGTAAAGAATTATAAGATCTAACAAAGAGACTGTAGATGTAACAAAGAGACTGATGTGTGTTAGTTTCGCGCCGTGTTGATACATAATTATCAGAAATTCAAAAACTTTCAAAGATGGGATGACGTTCATACAAAATTTCACGAAGATCCGTCAGTTGGTTCAAACATTTTAGAGAGATACTGACAGGCGGATATAATAAACCCATTTTATTTTACAGGCAAACAGTAAAGAATTCAGACTAATAAAGAAATGTTTAAATAGTACAAATTCAATTCTTCGTTATACTGCGGATCAGTTTGCAGTTTCACGAGGTTAACAAGGATACAGGTCCATTGCAAAGAGCGTCAAAGATTGACGTATTTAAAGACGTGATCTAGTGACTCTTTCATCGTACTTCAATTTGTTTAAATTAAATGCATTGATGCTTGTCAGGTTAGCAATTGCGAGTGACAATTCCATGCATGTTTCGCCATTAAGCCTTTCGTCTGACTGATCTGTGGTGAGTGAAGGATTGGGTTTATATCCGGATTTGTTTAGACACGTATACTGCATTAAGTCGTAAATAAATTCACGACTATCTAAAGTTTCAACTTGCATTATCTGCGGTAAATGGTTCCAGACCGATTTAAAAACGTTACATGATATTCTTCTTAGACACGATGCAAATTAAGTCTTACCAGCAACAAAGCCCATCGCACTTAAAGATAAGACGTCTGCACTCCGTGGGCAGAGGCAGAAACTGCTCATAGCTGTCATTATGTACTTCGGCATTAAAGCAACCATCCCGACCACTTTCGAAAATACACTAACGCTATAGCTCGCTGTCGGCGTTACGAATTTTAGGATTCCAAAGAGTTGCATATTTAAGTTATTAATAGCACTCACAGTTCTATAAAATCGTGTATAATACGTCACATCAGGACACAATAATTCATCAGTTTATTTCACCACATATACGTACATATATAAATATCTCTACATGTACAGGTGATATTAATATAAAAAGAAAATAGTTGCTTTTAAGTTTTTATTTATTATTAAAAATTTACAGAACAGCTTTAGGGCAGATGCTAAAAATGTCTACCATCTTAACGAATGAAAACATCTATCATTTTTAGTGTTTTATAGGATTCTACGAAGTGTTTCTGGGGTCAATGTTAACAACAGTCCTTTCAGTATTGTGTATTAGTTCTTTCAAGTATGGTCATATTGTTTAATTTACCATTTTACCGTAAACAACCACCGAGTGTGTTAGTGCAAATGTAACGTTCTAGACTGTTACGCGAGAGGTATTATTTATTATTTATTTAGTGTTCTGTCTGACGACAGGTCCATATGAACAGGATCCTTCCATCCTTTTCTCGGACTGGGACCTGTTCATATACGTTCTTGGCAGATGATCCAGAAGTGTTTTGCCATTGCCTTCTTCTGTGTGTGAATGGAGTAATTGTTGGGATGCCACGGAGGAAAACTCCGTGTTGCCTAGACCACGGCCTTGCCCAACACAAGTTATAAATTCGGGCACCGTCGGGAATCGAACCCGAGACCCCAGGATTACAAGGCCAGCGTTCTAACCGCTAGATCACCGTGTAAGGTAAGCGAGAGGTACCACGATCTAATTTCATCCGATTTGCTGTAAATTTTGGTTAGAGCTTTGCGTGGGTTTCTTCGGTCTCTCCAGAGGCACCATGAAACATCACGTCCTCTTCCTTCCAAAATCCACAATTCATGATAATCTTCCACACACATATTTCGTTATATCATTTTGCTGCTGAGTAAAAGACCTTAGGTCAATTAGAATTTGATTTGTCTTAAGCCTTTATTTTCCGAGTACCAGATTGATAATATCTGAAGTTGGAAATGTATTTTTAAATATCTTTAGATTAAATTAATTGTAAAAGAACACTTTAATATAAATTGTTAACTAACAAACGGTGGTATAAAAGTCCAAAGGTTCAACATCGCTGAAACAAACATACTATACAGGAGCTGCACGAAATAATCTGTGCTGAAAATCACGACGTATCTGAAAGAGTACATACGATCTTTAAATTACAAAACCAGTATTACAATGGACTACTTAGTATATTTAAATTAAGACGCTAAATGTGTGCACTGTGTTGACAAGCGTAACCACTTAAACTCTGAGAGATACAATCAGATGAATGCAGTGCTATAAGAGTACAGATGTACTCCAAGTTGGGAGTACGAGGACGAACTTATGATATAGGACGAGAAGGGGAATTTAAGCTGGGTGTGAACGTCTGTAATCTGTCTACACCAGTTCAAATACAGCCACACTTGTTTTAATATTTTTCAGCTTTAACGGATTAGGTACTATACCTCATTACAAATTATAAGACACTGAATAATTTCTTTGATCATCACAGCATCACCATACATGAAGACTTTGTTCTTGATTCGGGTTTTCTGTCATAATATATATTTACTTCTAGACAAATCTCGTTTATAATTAATAAACTTTCACTTTTATTCATTATTATATTGATGCCTCTTATGGTGTGTGACTCAGAAAATACATAGACATTTTAAGTTTCCCGTTTTATTCGTTTTCGAAAGACGCGGAGATTAGAGTTAAAAAACTCCGCGTATATCGAAAGTTAGCTATATACTGTAGTAACCGTAATTAAACTGCTTGATTAAGGGGCGGAAGGACTTCACCCTGCCTTACCCCGCGACCAGAAGTCAAAAGAATACGGCATTGCTACGGTACGAGTTCTAAGCTGTCTTCACTCGCCAGGACGCCGCTCTTCGTATAATACTTTAAAAGCGATGTTCCAGAGATCTAAGACAGAAGATCAGAAACTAAATTTTGAAGCAATAGTTTCCAGCTGGGAGACAGTTGAATAACCATGTTTTATCTCGTTTGAACGTCTTCCATAGTAAAGTGCTATTGAGTTATATTCAATCTGCAGACCTTAGTCGGTACGCTGATTATTAACAGCAAAAAGGAGTACGCTGCACCTTCACAACAACAGAAATGGGAGGTCCTAGACACACGGTATAATGAAGTGCTTGTATATTTAGCGAAGATGTAACCTCTGCTCTAACGCTGTTACACCTCCCCACAATCGGAAGCCAGTGACAGGTTCGATTATCGAATAATGTATGGTGTATCGATAAAACGCTACCTACTGTGTCGGTATGGGTCGTATAAAAGGTTTGATGTAAGAAGGGTGCAACTTCTAACATGCTAATTGTTGTCATCTTTGATTGATAAAAATGGGGAAAAAATAATGTATAATTATTTTCTATGCCGTAGGCCCACAAATATTTTACAAATGCTTTCTTTAAGATTTTACACACTTCTTTGGTCGTGTTTTTTGTTTATTGTTGATACGCTTCTACTATTGCTAAGCTAATCACTCCAGTATCGGAAATAACTTTCCATTGTACTTAATTAAATAGATCTATTTACTATATCAAGAAATGGCTCAAACACGACCAGCAGTATTTAACGAAAACTATATTTCATATCGAGCATTAAGCTTCTCTACGACTAGACTTTTCTCACACAACTGCTAAAGATTAATATGAACTAGACGTAGAGTCAAAAATACATATTATTTTATAGAAAATAAACCAAAATAATTTATTCTTACGTTTATTACATATCTCCAATACATCATTCAAATCCGTGTAGGCTAACAGATTCGTGGATAAAATACCCTGATACGGCCTTCCGTATGTGCGTCCATTTCTTACATTTTGCAAAAATAATGTATGCGCAACAATATCGTAAATGCAGTCAGTTGCAAAACCTGTGCAATTCATTAAATTTCTACTTCCTTCACAAGTCTATAAAAGTAGAGCTACATCCTTTTTGCACGAAATCCCTCATAAGTTTAATTCAGAGCTTCAATAAAAACACGTTGCGTGTTTACAGAAGTTTTGTTCTGACGATTACCTCTTCTTGTTCCTTACTTCACGCCCACTTCAGAAATTGTAATAAGATAACGCCGTATGTCTGCTCTAACACGTTCGTGGATATGTTTTGTTTATTAGCATAAATAAATTAGTGTGAATGTATGAAGTAATAATTTTACCAAACAATAGTTTTACGACCTTCAGCTAATACTTGCTGGCCCATAAAATTTTATACACTCTGGCTGCACGCTCGTAAGTCCTCAGAATAGGGGCGGATTGCGTGGAGTAAATGAATGTTTCATAAGACCTTAATACAGGCGACCACAAATTAAAAGGAATACAACTATTTATTCAGTGCACACATTGGAAAACTAATTTCTCCGCAACAGAGGCCCAAGTTTCAAGTTTTTGTTCACAGATGTTCGATGTGGTTCCTTGGTTCTTTCAGCACATTCCCCATCTGAATGCAAAATCGTCCTATTACGTAGGATTATTTCATGGCTACTTCTACCCGATCATGCCTTCTGTCGTATTGTAGCAAAGGAGGAATATAAACGCAGTTCTCGACTTAGCTCCAGAAATTAAAATGAAGGGTCGTAATGTCTGGTGACCATGCTGAGACAATCCACGATGCGGTAATTAGTCTCAATGGAGATAAGCTACGTACAGTAGGGGACTAGACTGGTATATAACGATATATTTTATTAAATATTTGTAGGCAGTTATTTTATCTAACCCAGGACAGGGGCCAGTGGCCGGCTGATGTGAAAACAGTAATGAAATTTTTGGTACCCTAATGATGCTGGCAGCAAGGACCTCTGAAACGTCGGTAAACTTCTACCGGGCTACACGGCGCAACAACCCATAACACAGCCATCTTCAACTTTTCTTTCATTAGTGTTCCTGTGTAATATTTAGAAGTTTTGCAGGCTTATGGATCTGAACGCTAAACCAGATGAAATTATAACTACTAATATCGTGTTCAAATTAATTATTATTAATATACTTTTGTACATTTTAATATAGGAATACGTGTTTTCAGTTGATGTGAACAAATAATAATTATTTAACAACTTAATTTTAAACTGTTTCTCACGAAGTTTTTGATCTGCAATCATTTCGAGACATATCCACAAATCAAAAATTATTTCCCTCTTATAGCCTACATAATTCAGAGACCATAACAAATATACGGCTCAGGAGGAAATCCCCCGTCAAGATAAAGTTTTATTTTCGAGATGTCGTCCTTATTTAGTCAAAACAATTTAATCAACCAAGCTATATTAGGAAAAGCTGGCCGAGACATCACAATTGCGAAGGCTATTGACTCAATGTGAGTGAATAAATGGAATGGGTAGCAATACTAGAAAGTTTGTTTCTTTCCAAATCACTGCCTGCTTGATCATTAGAGCAGCCCGGATATTCAGCATTCCTTAACGTAATCTGTGCCATTCGTATCAGCCAAGTTTCCTTACGAAGACAATCATAAACAAGGACCCGGAGCGGGTCCTACAGTAAATTTAACAAGTTCAATCCCACTGCCATTTATACAACTTTTGAATTCATTTGTCGTCGTATTTATTCATTTGTTTACGACGCTGTTTTACGTGTTGAGATTGTGTAGCCACATGACAAAAGGTATGATGATGATGATGATGAAAGCTGATGAAATGGGAAGAATAAGGAAGAAAATTGTGGTCGCCTATTTAAAGATTAGAATTTTGCATTTTTAAAAGAGTTGGCGCGAGAAACAAAATAAAATTTACGTTAGATCTTAAAGCCACTATTAAATATAACAGCAGTGATTAACTGAGTAATAAAAGATCACCATTATCGAAGTAACATCTGATTAGTTAGATTAACGATAACATTTTCTACGCAAAAAACGGATTTTAAATAACACAGTTTGAACAGATAACATCGCCGAAATTATAAACCGAGCAGACCTATAATTAATTTGAAAGTCACGTTTTATAATAAGAAGTTTGGGGAAAAACTTTTCAAGTCCATTTTGTTAAATTTTTAGCCTGTATGGTGAGACTAGAAGGAAATAAACATTACCGATTTCAAAATTTCCTGATCCAATTCAATGCACAATTTTCACTAAATACATATTTTTAATAAGCTAAATTTGTTTCTAGCTCAAACATTTGTACAGTGATCATGTCACTATTTCTAATATAAAATGTATGGGTATATTTTTCATTTATCTCCATACTAAATTACAAATATTTATAGCAATAAAACCGAAAGTTAAATATGTATAAATTTTCCGTGGCCGTCATATTATTGTTACATAGTACATAGTGGATCGCCCTGAAGGTGAAGACATCAAGCATCCCTGAAATGTCAACAAATTACATGGCGCAATATCCCAGAAGACATCCGAAAATTGTTTTCCGTTTATCGAATTTTTAGGACTTATATCTCATTACCCTTTCACAGGCGAAACAACCCCATCAAATATTCATATAATTTTCGTTAAAACTTTTACATCGCATCAGAGATGCTGCAAAATGATGAAAAGAAGACAAAAACAGGGCACAGCTGATGAGGTCCGAATATATTGAGACCACCAAGCGCGGTGCTGCGGAGAGAACAGTTGAGTTCCATTTCTGTTTGCAAGTAACGTCTCTTTTTTGTTAGTACGCTCGAAATTAATAGTTAAAGATAAAGTTGACACTACATGTCCATTAAGTTCCTTATCTGATGTAAGTTTCTAAGCCGTTCGTAAATTGGGTGGCCGCGCTAACAAGGAGCGTCGTATCTTTCTCGGACTCTCCGGTTGGCGGATTCAGATAAAGATACAATGGATGAAGAGAATACATAAACCAGTATGCAATCACAGCTTTATCATACTTAGCGACTCTTCTTACAGTACGCTATGGTACTGATGTTAAACTGGCAGTGACTCTGTAACGTCGGTCAATTTGTACCAGACATGGCACAACATTGAAAAAGACAGCCGTGAGAATCTGCAGTCTCATCCAAGTGCTTTTATTCCTCAGCAAACGGGAACAAAATACATTGGCTGTTTTAAAGAACGTGTGATAAAAACGTAATGCGTATGTCATAGGTAGAACAGCGATAATTTTAGGGCTGTGTAATTATAACCCCGTTGAAAGTACAATGGAGTGCTGTGCCTTCCTGAGCTTGTAAGTATGCAAAATCTGTTTCCACTTCTTCTCAGGTAAGCCCGGTTTGTTACAATATAAACTGCTAACAGCGTTTAAAACTCCGAACCATGTTCATGCAGGCTGTGTCATTCAAGTATCTGTAATTTATATAAAAAGAATTAAAACACCGAAGACTAGATAATAGTCTGTTTCATTCAGTTGTTTTGTGTAAGATTGTTCTATCATCACTTATGTGATTTTTGCTGTTCATTCAGCCATAAAATGAAAAAAAAAACAAGATTCGGTATGAAATAAAAAACTGAGAAAATTCGGTAAATGAACGTTAAAATAAAATTGAAACTAATATATTTTATCTCGAAGACGTCTGCTGAGTTGTTGCGCTATGTAGTCTGTTAGATAATGACCGACGTTTGGGGGATGCTGTGATCAACCTGATGATGAAGGTAAAACTTTTCAAGTCCATTTTGTTAAATTTTTAGCCTGTATGGTGAGACTAGAAGGAAATAAACATTACCGATTTCAAAATTTCCTGATCCAATTCAATGCACAATTTTCACTAAATACATATTTTTAATAAGCTAAATTTGTTTCTAGCTCAAACATTTGTACAGTGATCATGTCACTATTTCTAATATAAAATGTATGGGTATATTTTTCATTTATCTCCATACTAAATTACAAATATTTATAGCAATAAAACCGAAAGTTAAATATGTATAAATTTTCCGTGGCCGTCATATTATTGTTACATAGTACATAGTGGATCGCCCTGAAGGTGAAGACATCAAGCATCCCTGAAATGTCAACAAATTACATGGCGCAATATCCCAGAAGACATCCGAAAATTGTTTTCCGTTTATCGAATTTTTAGGACTTATATCTCATTACCCTTTCACAGGCGAAACAACCCCATCAAATATTCATATAATTTTCGTTAAAACTTTTACATCGCATCAGAGATGCTGCAAAATGATGAAAAGAAGACAAAAACAGGGCACAGCTGATGAGGTCCGAATATATTGAGACCACCAAGCGCGGTGCTGCGGAGAGAACAGTTGAGTTCCATTTCTGTTTGCAAGTAACGTCTCTTTTTTGTTAGTACGCTCGAAATTAATAGTTAAAGATAAAGTTGACACTACATGTCCATTAAGTTCCTTATCTGATGTAAGTTTCTAAGCCGTTCGTAAATTGGGTGGCCGCGCTAACAAGGAGCGTCGTATCTTTCTCGGACTCTCCGGTTGGCGGATTCAGATAAAGATACAATGGATGAAGAGAATACATAAACCAGTATGCAATCACAGCTTTATCATACTTAGCGACTCTTCTTACAGTACGCTATGGTACTGATGTTAAACTGGCAGTGACTCTGTAACGTCGGTCAATTTGTACCAGACATGGCACAACATTGAAAAAGACAGCCGTGAGAATCTGCAGTCTCATCCAAGTGCTTTTATTCCTCAGCAAACGGGAACAAAATACATTGGCTGTTTTAAAGAACGTGTGATAAAAACGTAATGCGTATGTCATAGGTAGAACAGCGATAATTTTAGGGCTGTGTAATTATAACCCCGTTGAAAGTACAATGGAGTGCTGTGCCTTCCTGAGCTTGTAAGTATGCAAAATCTGTTTCCACTTCTTCTCAGGTAAGCCCGGTTTGTTACAATATAAACTGCTAACAGCGTTTAAAACTCCGAACCATGTTCATGCAGGCTGTGTCATTCAAGTATCTGTAATTTATATAAAAAGAATTAAAACACCGAAGACTAGATAATAGTCTGTTTCATTCAGTTGTTTTGTGTAAGATTGTTCTATCATCACTTATGTGATTTTTGCTGTTCATTCAGCCATAAAATGAAAAAAAAAACAAGATTCGGTATGAAATAAAAAACTGAGAAAATTCGGTAAATGAACGTTAAAATAAAATTGAAACTAATATATTTTATCTCGAAGACGTCTGCTGAGTTGTTGCGCTATGTAGTCTGTTAGATAATGACCGACGTTTGGGGGATGCTGTGATCAACCTGATGATGAAGGTTGTAAGCACCTCTAAAACGTCGGTCAATTTCTACAAGACTCGACAGTGAAACATCCAATAAGACACATCTTGAACATAAGACCTGCCACTAATTTAGGTCATGACAAAATTAGTACACATGACATATACCATTCATGCGCTAAACAGCGAAATGTTGGTAAGATAAAGATCACATATTATAGTTGGCAACAATAAACATCGTGAAAGTTTCCGCATCCCCCCTCCCGGCCCCGCCCGTGAATTCGACCCAAACTCTTTAACAGTTTCATGGCCCTCGGGTCTCAGCAGTACAATGCAGCGTTGTACTTCAGCAGTTGCACTAGACCATGTTTGCTACGTCACTGCGCAGTAATGAATGCTTAATCACGATTTTCGTACTCCTTTGTTTTCATTCAATGTTATTTTACCGGCTGTGCCATAGCTCTGGGGGCTAGACGCTGGCTTCTCATGCTACTTCACTGGGATGGAGCCATTTCAGACTGCCTGAACAGTGCGCGTTAAATGTGAGGTTTGAGGTTCTAGCGGCGGTGACTATTAAGACGACCGTCTTCTGAGTTGTTCCACCGGGTAGTCTGGTAGAAGTTTACCGACGTTTCAGAGATGTTTGCTGCCTCCATCATGAGGTCGATCACAACAAGCATCCCCTAAACATCAGAGGTGCTTGCTGACTATCATCAGGATGATTAGCGAATCTGAAACGTCGGTAAACTACCAGACCTCATGGCTAAATAACCCAGACAACAGTCACCTTAATAACCTTTATAAGGTTCAACCTTTCCAAATAAAGTTTTAGGATTATTTAGTTATAATACTAGTCTATGAAGTTCATTACTATATTAATAAATATCTGATGTTTCAATATATCACAGGTTGAATATGCTAATTACAGAGAAGTGCAGATATTAAAATTAATTAGTATATTAAGTATTTACTACCTGAAGATGGCAAAATTAAGTTGAAACACGCAATACTTTTGATTTAAAATATACACAGTAAGGTGGTAATATGAATGATAAATTGTAAAATCGCGTAGTAGGACGTGGTAGTGTATTATTCCACGGCAGCCTGAATATGGAGGAGATACGTTCCTTCGAAACGTCGGTAATCACTTTCAAGACAATACGTTAACCTGAAGATTGAGACAATACGTTCCTCCGAAGCTTCGGTGACCACTTATAGCAGTACACGGCATAACAATCCAGAAAACCGCAGCCAAAATTCTGCATTGAAAATAATGCACTATTCGTTTGTAAACATTAAATGCAGTTTGATATTGTCTTTAATTTCTTCAAGTGACTGAATAACTTTT
>NW_019059854.1:1089443-1125824 GCF_000696155.1 Zootermopsis nevadensis | reverse complement strand
AAAATAAACGATGCATCAGCTCCCAAAGTCTGTTATAAATGAACGAGATGCCAGAAAAATGATACATGGTGAAAAGAGAGGGTTGTGGAAGAAGTGGTCGTGGCATATCTGAAGATACTTTTTCGGAATGCCACTGAACGGACAGATGAAGATTAGAAAGAAATATCCGCTATGATAGCTGGTGTCATCCCAAATACAAGTTCAACGCTTTGCGGCTTCACTACACCTGCTACGAGCAATGCGGATCTACTTGATTCTTTCTTTCGAATTCCTCAGCTTTAATTAGATCGTTTCAAATAGATCTGAATGTTGCCCGGTGCGATGTTGATGCAGCATGTGCTGAAAAGTGCAAATAAAACGGTCCAGATGTGTTTTGTAGCTCGAGAGACCTGTTGACAGGAACATTTCGCGTTCCAAACATTCGTCGGACAGACAGCAAAAGGAATATTTGCAATGTCCGGAACGCGATGGTCGCATTCTTATCTCCAGACGTGGCAAAGCAAGTCAGGCGGCCGAGCATCGACTGTTACTACAGAATTATCTTAATGAGATTACCTTACACTCTGGTAAAGGAATTCTAAGAATACCACTGAGGTTTGTTGGTTTCTCTATATTAAATGGAGCTTCCTTAACTGTATAGATTTAATCTTTAGCCCTTCATAGGGTCGATCTCAGGGTCTATAGGTTTCACCTGGTTCTCGAAACTAAAGAGAATTTATTTTCTAAATATGATTAGCAGAAGTTCGTTTAAAATATTTAGAAAAAGGTCCGTATTGCAAAAAAAACAAAAAAAAACACAACGCTCCTCCATTACCACGACCAATTGGTTATTTCTGTTAAATAAAATTATCTCTATTGACACTGAGAAACATATGAAAAGCATACTTAAAAATGCACCGTTACCAGCCATTAAAACGCGTAGTACATACAGATGCCAATCGGCTTTAAATGGTTAATACAGTCTACTTAATCTGTAAAAGGTGTTGTGTTGTATTTTATTTGTGGAGTTTCTATAATCTCCTATTCAAAGTAAACAATTTTAGTGTTGATACCTTTCTTCTCTTGCGTTTATTATCCTACTTATAGAAACCATCGTCACTGGGAATCGAACCCAGACTAATTCTTTGGCATTCTGGTCCACGTTTCTGCAATCTCATCTTCCATACAAACGACTTTGGTCCAGATGCCATTCTTCTATAGTGCTTAGTTTCCGAAATCGAACTCAGGGACACTTTTTCCGGAGTTTTGTCTCTCATGTGACATCTTCTTGGCTTCAAGAAATAAGCATGTCAAATTTTGTGGAAATCGGTATATTCATTCTCGAGCTATAAGCGAACAAACACATAAACTCACAATTTCAACTTGATATGTATGTTTACTTACGCGATCTTCGGCTTTAAAGGGTTAAAGAAATAATCGCTGTTTACACTGAGAATCAAAAATTGCAGACTTTACGGAGTGTCACGCAGGTGGGGCAGATATTTTCCACTAGCCATTAAACGGTTAATGTTATGGGGAGAAAAAAAAACATCAATTAGCATATCAAATCTAAAACTTCTTGACGATGGTGAAGAGTCATTTGAATAAAAATTTCCTTGGATATTATCCATCGTCTAGTAAAATATAAAATATAAAACGTAAAACGACGTTTCAGAGATGGGACTCTATCTCAACTGTGTAGGAACCTGAAGACGGAGATAGAGTCCCATCTCCGAAACGTCGTTTTACGTTTTATATTTTATATTTTACTAGACGATGGATAATATCCAAGGAAATTTTTATTCAAATAACTGTATTAGCAGTTTGTTGTTTGCTAACAGAGACAAACTAGGCGCAAGAAACCAAATAAGTCCACAGCTAAAATTAGATGTTTCTCCAAATTACAGGCCATGGACTGCAGTAACTTCTTATTTTACAAACACGTAAAACGAATAACGAGTGTTGCAGTAAAATAACAGGCATTTAACAAAAACAAAAGTCTTGACATGACGAAACTAAGAGGTGATTATCTAAATATATTTAAGAAATCTCCTAAAAACTGATAATTACTTGATGTTTCCTTCCCTGAAATAACCGTTCATTTACTTGGCATACCCCTGAATCCGTGCCACATTAGCATTTACCAGTGAAAAGTGTTTGTACGTACACCAACATAAAGAATCTTATAGTTCAACGTAACTCACCTTTACCACCTACTTTATAGCTATGCATTCTCTTTACGTGTTCACTGAAGGAGGCTTCTGTTAGCAACTATTCATTATGCATCAAGTTTTTTCTACCACTTCCAGACTTTGTAGAATATTCTACAGGGTGTCCCAAAAGTTAGACAATCCAAATCCGAATGCCAAATATTATATTATATTATAATTTCACATTAAGATTATGATTACAAAAACATATGTTAAAATTGCCCTCATAGGTATAACCCATTTGAACATATTTGTGAAAACTACGAAGAGCTACGTCGTTGATTAAGATATCAAATAATGTTTGACTTACTTTGAACTAAAAACCTCAGGAAAGCGTATCTGATATATTTATTAAACTGATTCATACGATTTCGTTCGGAAATAATGTTCAACTAAAACGTGTTGAGAACGAAATGTTGCATGTTACAAGAACAATTGACCCAGCAGCAACTAAGACGAAGGATCTAAAACTTCTTGACGATGGTGAAGTCAAAAGTCAAGTTCCTTCGTCTTAATTGAATAAAAATTTACTTGGATATTATCCATCGTCTAGTAAATATAAAACGGTATGGAGCCAGAGTATTATTAACAGAACCCAATACCATCTACAGAAAATACAAGGAGGCGGCACACATGGCACTACTCGCCAATCCTATCAGCCAGCCTAGTTTGGATTTATCTCCTATTTGGATACCTGTCATCTCTGAAGAAATCCAAGTTGGGCATTGAGTTTCAAGTTAATATTCTTGTGTATTTATTCCCACCTTTTGTGAGTTTTTGTTTTTTGGCTTTATCGTGTTCAATGAATTTTGAGTTCTACTTCTATTCTTTTACGTCCCACGGATGGTTGGTGTGTTAATGCCTTTTTATTCCGGGACTTTCACTTTTTTACTTTGTCCGGAGATAGGGATTAGCTTTATCTAGTGGGCCCAACTGTGTGGGAACCTGAAGACGGAGATAGAGTCCCATCTCCGAAACGTCGTTTTACGTTTTATATTTACTAGACGATGGATAATATCCAAGTAAATTTTTATTCAATTAAGACGAAGGAACTTGACTTTTGGGACAACCCGTAGAACCAGTTTTATTAAGGCTACACGGGTATATCCCAGGTTAGAGAACGCATTCGCAAAATGCGTTCTTCGCCAGTTTGCATAGCTTATTAGCCTTGGTGTTCCTTCGTCGAAGACTCGCGTTAATTATTGCAGGAAGGAATCTGTGTTGTGAAACCAGTCAACATTACAACAACTTCAACACTGTAAAAGAGTCATAAATTGTGATTTTGGCTAAACCATATAAATACACCAAACAAGACTACTTTTCCTTGTGCTTCCCACATTAATTCCGCATCAAAAACAAGTTACAAACCAAATTTATATATTTTAATTATGTATTTGTCGCTACCTAGGCATTTGTATCAAGTATATTCTTTTTTTAAGTTTGAGCTGTCTCCATTGAAAAATCCCGATTGCATTGAATTCAGCTGAGTGAATCCCACATGCGTTATGGAAGTAATTATGAAACGGAATTTTCTAATAGTCTATCTAGAACAGTTTATTTAGAAAATGAAATATCGTAACAGGTTCATCTCGACCAAAACAACAGATATCCTGAGTGAGAATTTATCATTTCTCACGGAAAACATGTAGAGTAGCTCATAAGTCGCTTTACCGAGACAGTTTTTAGACGTTATACTGGTATTTTCTTGTGCAACAGAATGTTGAGATACTTTTCTTTTGTTTCTGCCAAATGTTTTATTATTTGTTGTCGACTATTCACGTAGAGTAATTAAATAAACTATTGTTTAACGTGATGAGTACAGTCTTGGTAAAACGACTAATGAGCTATTCCTTTTAGCAACAATTCACCTCATGAGTACAGTCTTGGTAAAACGACTAACGAGCTATTCCTTTTAGCAACAATTCATCTTCCCAGCCCTTCTAATTCACTATTTATAATCAGTCTCACATTTTTATCAGATTCTAATTAATCTGCCAAGTTTAAACCGCAGTGACGACTAATCAACAATAGTGTCTACTGTATAAAATAGAGCCGGTTCGGAAATCAGACGGAGGATGAATTTATTACAAATGACAAAACTAAAATTAATAACCCCCTTTAACGTTAATGCTTGAAACGAGAATGCGTAGTACAAATCTTGTATTTGTATCGTACGGCCTACGGAATACACGTGGAGGCACCATGACTTGAAACACAACTCTCATTAGCACACAGTAGGGGCACACATTTCCGAAAGATGTTATCATAATGGATTGGTATTCCTCTCCCACGCGTCTTTTTTCCCCTCAAAGCGGCACTTAAAACCAGAAACACGAAGTGAAAGCAATTTGAATAATGCTAACATTAGGCTAAACTGCGCGCCTAAGATAAAACTTAACACATTATCTCAACAGTCTGTCTATGTTATACATTTAGCGTCTTTTTCTTAGTCTTGAGTCTCTAAGCAGCACAGAAATTTCTGGAATGTTTTATACGTCTCTAAACGGTTATCTACCAGAGTCCACACCGCAAAGAAAACACAACGTATCTCTATCACAAAGATCAACTAATTAATATTGTTTAAGTAAATAATCACTGTTTCCTCTGAGAATTACATGAAATTTATAAATACACTTAGTGGACAAAATAAAGAATTCTGCAGGTGGTACATGTAGTTACCAGTGGTCTTTAAAGGGTTAAGATGCCAAACATGTAATGAAATATGAATTCTACCTAATTAAGGTAGCTTTTAAGTGAATTCTGCTGAATTCATGAATCAGTATGAGATGGATCGGATATATATATGGTTAACATTTTTATAGAAAAAAACCCAAAAATATAAAAAAGACCAATATCATTCTCAGAAATAACGTGTTGTGTAAAATGGACCGAACTGTCTAAGGGCGGGATTCAGTGATTGATTGTGTGAAGTTTCTGATTAGAAGGTAATGAAGTTTAATATAATAATCTAAATATGTTTCATATATACTCAGAATTAGCTTTCCCCCACATTTTGTCATGACTTAATAGTTTAGTATTTTGTAATTCTTGACCACAATTTTTAATGAAACGTGGATTTATGATCCTTAGATCAACTCAGCGGATCCATTTAGATGTTACTACTTTCCCTTCACGTCTAACGTCACACATCCTTCAATAAATGACTTCCAAATTTTGGCCAGACTAAGCCCATTATTAACGTTAATTTGCTCACGGCACTGAAAAGAATAATTTGGTACGGTCGCTCGAAACGGAACCTAATCTCAAACAGAAAACTTGCTACAAAGAATTAGATTATCTTCCTAATTTTCTTTAAAGACACTTGATAACTTAGTAGTTAATTGCATTTTTAAATAATCGGCGAACTAATGGGTAGACCAGAGCAGTGTAAAGGGCCACCTACTAAGAACCACTTTAGATACCTTCATTGAAAATAAGAAAACCTACTAACCTTGATTTTTAAGCTTCTATGTCTGGGACCACTACAAGTTGGATGTTACTCAGAATCTAAATTGAAAGAAGTAAAATTTATATCGTGACTAAACAATGAGACATTAAGGCGTATGGGGGTAGCGGAGGTAAAAATTCTACACTAAAATCGGTAATACATACAGGAGAATGGTCAGGTTTATGATATGGTTGCTAAGGTCTTCAAGACGCTTCAGAGAAAATAAGGAATCCGAAAATGCCAATCGGATTTGTATCCCTAGCATGCATTTTATTGGCTTGAATAGGTTATTATGTTTCACAAAACACTTAGAACAAAATTATAAAAATGTTTAATTATATAAAATGTTTAATTCGATTTTTTGAATCGGCTGAAAGGGAGTGATGGGATTCCAAATAAAGCCTTGTTTACATAAGTAACAACTAACATATTTACGTGTATATCAATTTGTTTAAGGTAAAACTTCAGGTTAATAAGAAACCTCACATCCATTTAATGCCTAATGGAAATTTATCTCTGTGTTTTCAAAGAGCGTTGTTTTAGTACAAAGAAAACCTTACGTTTACCATAGTCAGCGGTGAGCATAACTTATTCTGTACAAACTTTTAGTTGAGAATCCTGAAAGGAATAGACCACTCGGAAGACCTTTGCACAGAAGGGAATATAATATTAAAATGGATATTAGGAAAAGAATGTTGGAGCGTGTGAATTGGATTTATCTGCAGAGGACAAGGACTTGTAAACACGGCAATAAAACTTCAGGCTCCACGTTCCGTAAGAGGCCGGCGACTTCCAGACTAGCTGAGTATATTATAAGCTTCAGAAAGACCGTTCCATGGAGACAATACAATTAAGTTAACTTTTTGTCTCCAAAGTGTGTATAATCAAACATGAACATTGTCTACAAGGAACAGCTGTGAGTTCCAAGAGTAGCAAAAAAAGAACAATTATGAAACTGTGTCGTTAGACTAATGCTGGTAAATAAGCTGAAACTGTGTCGTTAGACTAATGCTGGCAAATAATTGAATCTATGACACAGAACCATGTACGACTACATTAGTCTGTCAATTCATGACAAGGAAAGCAGCTCCTCGCGTTTGGTGGCAATTACTGCCCTAATGCTAACACCAAAGTCTATTTCTGGACTAACACATAACCAGATACGAAAGTATTCATTTAATTTCAAACGCGACGCTCGCTTCATAAATTAAACACCATCCAGCGCTCAGAGGAACGGTGAATGTATCGGCCGCTCTCTGTGTCTAAGTTGTTCTGCTGGATTCTCGACAAAGATATGAGGCCAGAAGCAGGTCCATTCTTCATGTTAACGCGCTGTAATCGAATTGAATTTTTCGGTCTTTTTGTGGGCATTCTATATAATAATTTAAGCTCACGACCGACTAAGAATTGATCGTTCTAGAGATGCTAGTCACGTGGATAGGGAAGAAGCAACATCACTCTGTTGGTTCCGGTTTGATTCGGATAACAGGCCCGGTCTGTCAGACCGTCTTACAGGACAATACTAACTTCTCCATGCAAAACTGAGACAACTATTTGACACTTTCTAGCGCGTCGGGTCGTTCTTGTTCATCTTTGGTGCTACAACTGACTCGAACTGCTGTTGGTAAAGTCTAGATACACGTAGCCGAGCGTTCATGTTAGCTATGTTAGACCGGCTAACACTATGGGAAAAAAGAAAGTCTTACTTTTACGGTTCAATGATACTACACACGCACTTAATCCTGGACAGATTCAGGAAAAGGCAAATCACCACACTGGCTTTGTATCTTGCTGACATGGCGCTTAGCGAAAGAATCCATTCATTTCTTCCCAAAGGTCAATGAGTTGGTAATTAATTGCCTGTTGCACTTTTAACAATTGAACCCAACAGGTTCTATTTCATTCAGTACTACATCATTGACATCTAGATTCAGTACACAAGAAGAATTGGTTCATGTGTTTCGGAACATTCTATATATGGAGGTACCACTTTGTTTTGTACCATCTTATTTAAATCTACTGGAGCGTATCTTGTTGGATGGAGCTTTCCACAACTCCTATGGCTGCAACAAGCATGTGCATTACCGGCTTCAGTTAAAGAGTGACATAAGAATCGTCTTCTGCCTTATGTCTATTGAGAGCGTCAACGATTTCCCATTTTTCTGGGTCCTTCGTGCGCTGTACATCCCTGTTTAAGATGCTTCCACGTGTACATGTAATGTTGCATAAATTATACATTAATATAAATTATTCCTGTGAGGATACATATTTTTACCAATTTACATTTTCCAGAAAACAATCTTGACACAAATTTAAAAAGTTTATGATCGGTCTCTAAGAAACTTAAGAAAGTTGTCAATGGTCCATCAGTCTCGAGAACAAACATAAACCTAAATATAGCAAAATTTTGTAAGCTATTCGTAGTTATTCATGCTGAAAAACATGACTTTAACAAAAATCTCATGTTTTAAACATTTATTATTAATACACGCCATATTAATATCCCATTAAATGATTTTAATGTCGGCACTATATTAATATTATCCATGGTAGAGGATAAAACTGTTAATAAAATCAAGTTAGAGGAAGAGAGTTACTTCCCAAACGGACACGACCATAATTTACGCTTGTACGTACCCTAATATAAAAGTAGTCTAAATAAACTAACTTATCCACAACTCGTTTGTTCAATTAGGTATGATTATTTTAATTTCAATACGTCACCAAGTGCTTAATGTTTCACAGGTATGGATTCATGGCAGTTATCCTAAAGGCAAACCAGTCTCGTTAATTTCTTTGCCTCTGATTAAAATCAAATCACACCTCTGGATCTCATTTTAAAATCGTTGGTCTTACTCTACGAGTATTCCTTTTTTTATCATTTTACGTGATTTATACGTTACGAAATGTAGACAAGTTATTTTGTTTGGCTCCTACACACAAGAGTCACGTAACCCAAATCAAGAAGAGTGCGCTTTTGAAAAGGAGGGAACTATAACAGATTATAAAAAGTTACTCTGCTGCTACTTCAACTGATAGGGAAATAAACAAAAACTAGATATCGCAATATGACAGCGAAGTTTACTTCTTATGAAACAAAAGAGGAACGGAAGCCACATATTAGGTTCAACATCATATTTGCTTGACTGCTCTTTACTGCTTTCATGTAAATAAAAATAAATGTACCTCTTGGACCTTCAAACCCATCCACATGGACAAGAAAAAGAAGACCAAGGTTTTTGCTCCCATCATCTGGCTGATGTAAGATAATGTCTCGAGATATGAGGTACGCCATATTAGTCAAGATAGGTTGCGGATTGTGTTGTGATGAACTCTTAGAACCAGAGATCAACAAGAGACAGCGACTGGAAAAAGAAGTAACCAACTGCTCCATTGGGAAACGAATAAAATTTCAAAATATGCCCTCAAGGATAATGAACTGACAGTTTATTTGGAGGGGTGTCAACTGAAATCACGTTCTGTGTATTCCGTGGATAGATTACCGAAGAGAATATATATATACTGATCGAAATGTAGACGAAATCTCTACAGAGACTGTGTGGGATGGACCCCGTACAGAATGGCAGTAAATAAAAAATCTGGGCCCCTTGAATCTATGCTGTTCTGCAAAAAAAAAAATCAGTTTCAAATAAACAGCTGAACCAGAGAGATGAATGAAAACAGTGTTTAAAATGCATGTTCATTCATTTCGAAAAAGACTTTGAAAATGCATATTTATTAGACCACAATTCGCTTGTGTTTTGTTAATAAGAAGATAAGTAGATAAGGGTCCAAAAAATAAATCATATGTTGAGAGACATGCCTATGTTTTTAAATTGCCTGAAGCCTGATATTCATTTTAAAAACTGAGCACCAACTAACCAACACTTGTCTATATTTATACAACCTATAAACGTAGGCGTAGTGCAAAGAATTCTGGTTCTTTCGATCTGTTATTGCCTCTTGATTTCTATTTCTTTAAGTGGAAACTTTTGTTGCTGTCTTACGAGTAGCATCAACAGCAGGGAGCACGAACAGGTTCCCCTAATATAAAATTCTGTGAAAATCAGTCCAAAGGTTCTCGAGTTATTAGATGACATGGCATAAAATTCCCTTTTGTTTAATTATCTCGATTCTCTATCACTTTTATTCGAAAAACTTTTTGTTACCATAAACATGCAGCTGGTTACGGTCGAGATGCGCGCAGAACAGTTGGTCTTCATGTAAAACAGCGGAAGCCAACCTTGGGCCCGCAAGCACCTTGGTGCTCTCAGATGACCTTTGGAATATCTGCCAAAATTATTGTTCGATTACTTGCCACATACTCGCAGTATTTCCTCCGGAGACTGCTGAGCACAAAAATCTGAACACACAGTCGCAGTTCAATTAATTATTTCAAGTCTTAACTTTCCTTCCTTGTACATTCATATTGTGTCCACTATAAATTATAAGCTCCCCTAGTTGTTCGTCACCCAGGAAAGGCTTGCGAACCTTTACGTAAAATGTGCGATTATAAACAAAATTGGAATGTGCGGTCAGATTTTACGAACACACCCCAATATCAAATTCAATGAAAATCAGTTCAGCGGCTCTCGAGTTATTAAAGATGGACGGACAAACTAAAGACAAATACGGAAAAGCTAACAGATTTTACAGTTCTTCGTTGCGAAAAAGTAAATTATATCTGAAGAATTTTGCTTTATAGCAAGAATAAGTGGGGTCTTGCCCTGACAGAAATAAGAATTACAAGTTCTTTTTAAATGTCGGAGAAATATTTAGACCCAAGACGAAATCCGAGAACTTAAGCACCCTAAGCAACGGCAAAGAACGTGATTATTGGAGCTCCGAAACCAATCACCTCCAACAAATATGCAAATGGAACTGCAGCGCAGAATTATAAAAAAATGTACGTGGAATACAAATGATATTATTATTGAGATAAATAAAGCAGACAATTTTAAATTATATGAGTAATACATTGACTGGAACCTTATTAGCCTAAATGTTGAGGCTACTGGTCGTTTTATGCGTTACAAAATTTCATCAAGCAACAATTTACAACAGTCAGGTTGTTTCTGTAACATTTATATTTTTTAAAGATGGTTGTCTTTTGGGTTGCTGCGCCGTGTAATAAATTTACCGACGTTTCAGAGGTCAATGCCCTGATGATGGAGGCAGCATGGATTTCTCAAACGTCAGTAAATTTCTACCAGACTACATGGCTCAACAACCCAGAAGACAACCATCTTAAAACTTGAAGACTCACAATGTAGGATTTATATATTTTTTAAATGAAGTTTAATCGACTGCAGGTCTAATACATGGTTCATAAAGTTCTAATCCTCGATTGTCTCTCGATTTTGGTTGAAGAGGGTAACGTAATTAAATTTTATTTAAAAACTTATTTCGTATAATGCATATTTACACAAAATATAAGTTAAAATAATATATTTATGTCTCGCAATAATATATGTGCCATTTTATTTACGTTTATAGTTTATTTAACGGCGCGTTCTTTATACGGCGTTGAGTGACAGGCTGATTAATGAATTGGACAAGATATATAAGAATGCATTTGTGACTTAATTCACGGTACTACCGCGTCTCCGGGCAGGGATCTGAACCCGCGACCTATCGTTTATGAAGCACAAGTGTTGACCACTCGGATGCCACGTTCAAAGCTACTAAAAAATTTAACTGCGTCTGCTTTATGTAAATACGTAAAGGAATTAATAACTGACGGCCAAAAACATTTGAAATTCTAATTCATTTGTGGGTTTATGTTAATAGTATTTTAGTGAAATGACACTCGAGTGATGAGTGAACACATAATGGATACTAAACCCATCAAAGTAAGTGACCACTTTAGTAAATGCACACTTTTCTGGTATTGTTACATGCGTCAACTACGACACGAGCTAATAACAACTGCCTTGCAAACAATGAGGTGCTTATCAGACACTCAGGAAACCAATAAATATGTAATTATGGTGTGTCTGCCTTATACTGTATGAGCAAATGGCAAGATGTACAACAAATGGACAGGGTACCCGGGGATGGAGAAGAACACATTTGGAAATTTAAATCATAAATTAAAAGCACTTATAAAAGTTCTTAAAGATTTAGTCTAAACTGAAGAATTTCGTGGTTAATTTCTCTGAAAAAAATTATTTAATTCACATTGTTATAATAATGTTTCAAAAATATAAATGGAGACATCAGACGTGAGAAGATAATTACGGACGTATAACTGAATTCCATAGCGCTAAGGGAAATAGAAAAACTGTGAACAGGAAGAAAGTGGCGTTGAGTGGACATAGTCCTATTTATGAATGGACACAACTCAATAAATGTACATATAATAGGGATGAGCCATGATTAAGTCCCAATTTAAATAAAAAAATTCGACTGAAACAAGCAAAGCTGCTGACAAGATACGAGGCACATCATATTGGAGAAAATTTCAAGTTTGTTTTTAAAATTTAAATTTTTACAAATGTTTAGAATGGCTGTCGCGAGTCCATTTCAAAGTCATAATTTCTTTAAATCGGGACCTAATTGTGACTCATCTATATATAGAGTTAGGGGAATAGGATATAAAAACACAGTTTTATAATACAGTAGGTTAATTACATATATTATTGATAATTCGATGCTGATTACATTTCTTTTGACATCCCATTTAACTAATCCCATCGTGCGTCTCTTTTTAATAAAAGCGCAGACTTGTGGGAATTTCGAAAGGCTGTGTCTGTTACACATTGGGAAATGACGTAGGCATACACCAGAGATGCTTAATTATTTCAAGCAGATTCTCGAGACGTTTTCGGCAACCATCAAGAGCTGGTTAGTCGGTTAGTCACTGAAGTGACGGAGACGAAGGCGAAGAAGTGATAATGACATATTAGGAAAGCGGAATGTCAAAGGAGAGGGCAGCGTAAAATTAATTGGCCGGCCAAATGCATCTTTAACTTCAACAAGCGTAATCTGTTTAAGAGCACGAACAAATCTCATGAAGCAGATTTTAATTATGGAATTTTCCACAATAGTAGAAAAGGCCAGCTGATATTCAATGGGCAATGATTTCATTACTTCAATCAAACCTCGGACCTCTCCGAATGGAAGAGGAGAATTGGGGAGGCCACGGACCGGAGAGCCATAGAAGAAGAAGAAGGAGAAGAAGAAGAAAGATTTTATTAATGTCATCACCCCTTATCAGTTCTCACCATCGAAGACACTGACCTAAGGTTTCTTATTATTAAATAACACTTGATTTAAGTAGGATTTGACGTTCTCACTGCTGTGAGCACGAAGATGACAGTCTTCTGCGTTGTAGCGGCGTATCGTCTGGTAGAAGTTCTCCAACGTTTCAGAGGTCCTTGCTGTCTCCATAATCAGGGCAATAAACTTCTACCAGACGACACTACAACCCAGAAGACAGCCATATTGGTATTTTATTCGGACGACTAACTGTACCACAGAAGCTGTCTCACTTTACTGTGTTTACTTCTACTGAGGTTTTGTTTTAATCATTCCGACCGCTAAGTTCCAACTCATTATGCTATTAATAGGACCTGCGTCTACCCCTTCTCTTAAGACGTGTCCCCTGTGTGTTTATGTAGCAACTTCGAAACTTAATGGCCAACACCAAGTTTGGTCATGCTTAATTAAGCGTCCAATGAACTGGTTCAGTAAAACAAGCTCGTGCTTTACTAACGAAACATTCATTTAACTGAAGACAGTAACTCCTTTAATGGCGTGCATAAAAATTCTGTTTGGTTAACTCTTGTTCAATGGATTCGATGGGTCTGACATGCAGCACGCATGACAGATATGATAAATATATGTTACAGTTCAGTTGGAAAAATTTGAAGGGAAGAAACAAATTGGATGTCCAAGGCGTTGATTATATGATAATATTAAAATAGATTTGAAAGATATATGGTATGAGGATGTGGACTGGATTCATCTGGCTAAGGTTAGAGACTCGAAGCGCATTCTTGTGAAGTATAATACACACGCTACGCCTGTGTTTGTTTTGTGCAGTTCTGTTTCGAGTTAGAAGTTTCAGCTCGATGAAGCTTTCACCCTTTGGCATTTTCTTTCCAGGGTTTCAGCGACAGGATGAGGGATAGATTTCGAAGGAACGTGTTACATCCTTCAGTAACGAAGTGAACTAGAACCCTGAAGAACGCAGCAGAATTTAACCCCGAAACATAGATAATATTTACCATTTTTGATATGGTGCGGTAACCAGGATCCCTTGTAAAGATTACGGACCGTTGTAAAACCCTTAAGTCTCCTTCACAGGCACGTTCATTCGTCGTCAAGCTGCGTCGAAGAGTAATTCGTAACGCGTATCAGTCCATGAAAGAAATGCTGAAGACAAGGCAAGAAGTTGCTGAATAATTCAAGGTATACTTGTTTATACAAACTGTAGAATTAATTTAATTCAGTAAGTGTAAAGTCGGTACACGCACAGCCATACTAAAATTTCAAGCACCCACCCATCTTTAGGAGAACGTGATTGCGCCATTCTTTACCATGGCATTCAAACAACGAACCGCCATTGATACGCAGAGAATGGAGCGTTATGTTCTCTCCCGCCTGTTGTATTATGATGCTTTCTTCTGTTTCCATTGAACACTAATTATGATAAATGCATTGAATTAAAGTTTACATTAAATACGCCGTTGAATCCAGATTATTTACAAGTACGTAAAATCGTTTGCAGAAGTTGGCCGACGTTTCAGAGGTACTAGAGGTGCAAGCATCTCTGAAACGATGGCAAACTTTTACGAGAGCACGCGGTACAATATTCCAGAAGGCTGTCACTTTCGAGACACTTCGACAGAGTTATTTTATAGGTAGGTTATGTTATTAAAGCATGCTTTATCAGTTTCAAACGTTATTCAGAATACAAATGTATGATGTACGCCAGAATTAAACTGGTGCATATACGATGGTTATTTCCTTTGAAAAAGAAATCAGCTTTACCGAAAATGCATGTTACTGGCCTGGATAATAATAATCCGTGGCGTAAGAGCCCTCTGAGAGCCAACGCCGACTAGCTGGCTGCTGGCCTCACGTTCACATGCCTAAGCAGAGGTGAACGATTATCCAACCAGATATAGGGTGACGTGTGGTCAGCACGACGAACCCCCAGCCATTGCTAGCTTTCCTGACCGGATTACGCTACTCATTGTACATCCCCAATTTACTCACGATGCTGGGTTGGCACCGGTCCCATACACCGGTCGAAAATCTCATGAGAAATTTCTTTCCCGAAGACTCGAACCAGCGCGCATTCCGAAGCATGATGCCTCAGACCGCGCGGCTACGGCGCGGGATTACTGGCCTGGATACTTTTTAAAAATAAACTATAAGATTGTTTCAGCCTTACGTAACAATTCTATATTCTTTAACCTTTTGACTTAGTCTACTGCAAGAAACAGTGGGTCATTTCACTTTAGTAAGATTTGTGAGTCCATCATCAGGGCGATTCTGATGATGGAGGCAGCGAGGACCTCTGAAACGTCTGTAAATTTCTACCAGACTACACGGCGCAACAACCCAGAAGACAACCATTTTTATTTTACTTCACTCTGTCGGAAGTGATATTCACCTACAATATCACACAGCGTCACAACATAGAATGTCATGATCAACGCGTTGCCCGTCCTGAAAACCTCAATCTCATCTTGAGACACGACTTTCGTTTAAAGAAACTACATTTAAACAGAGGACTGCTGTATCCATGTAGCACAGCAGTGATACCTTTCTAGCAGTACACCAAAAATACCAACTGGAAATTATGGCAGCGGACAGCAACAACATTCAGGTTCTACAAAAATATGTCTTTTACTCATCTTGTATAATTCCCTATATGAAACCAAAGGTCCACGTGTTTCTTAGCATAATTATAATATGCTGAAACTCGCCTTAAATCTTTGTAATTAATGACATACAGACTTCGTGCCCCCAAGGGCTGTATCCTGCATTTACTGCCTTTTAACTTCTTGCTGTATAATTAATCTCAGTAGACCCAAGTTTCGTTAGCTTAACGTCAAAATGAATAAATCTGACAACTAAATGGATTTACAACCTTAGTAACAAGCGGCGAAAAGCAAAGATCTAGTTGCTAGGTTCAAGTTTAACGTGTGTAGTCGTTGGTATTTGCACAGTTCATGTTTGGCTAAAATTTTAGACCTGATAAATTATATGAACATCATATTTCGTAAGGAAGATTATGATATTTTTCAGGTTATTATAATGTAGTGACATTGAACGTTTAGCAGCTGCGAATATCACTTATCAGTTCAGGTCATCCAAATTCCCACAAACGAAAGTCAAAAATATATTTATAAAAATATACGGGACCGACCGATGTCACTATGTACACATCAAAATATTGAAATTGTGTGTCCTCCTTACTGTCTCCTCACTGCTTAAATATGTAATTCGACGTGTGCCCTTCCTTTAATGCAGAATGGTGGTTCGGAGTACTTCTGTCCTACTGTCAGCGTGTGCTGTCTGCAACCACCTTTGGCGATGACAATTCTGAGATACCCGTTTCTTTAAGGTAGGTAACACTCAGCTGTTGGCAGCTGGCGAATTGGTGTTTGCCCAGTGAGGCAGACCGTACCACTTGATTGATCTACACACAGACGAAAAGCAATGCGCTGTTTTCGGTATTCGTGTGCCCATAAACGTTTCTTAACCATGAATTACAGAAAGCAGAAGCCGCTAATGAGATGGACTACTAGGTTCACTGCTCCCCACCGAACACCTGGGTATGTGGATTGATCGATGGCTGGGTATAGATCATTTGTAGTCGTATCTCGCGAGCGATCGGACAGCGTGACTGTCTCGTATTCCACTTCAAACGAACAAATTCGTGATCCTCGTTACACACCACAACCAAAGAAGCCGATCTAGAGCACGATGTTATATTGGGGTTGAGTCTACGTTCTGTTCACGAATGTTTTGACTGGTTACTGGCCAGACAACCGGGAATCGATTCCCTGCAGGGGAAAGGATTTTATTTTTTGTCCCAAGGTCCATACCAGGGCTGAGTTCAGTGTCCCCTATCTAATGGAAATGGTTGGCTGTTTCCTAAAATGCCGGTATGTGAAATGGCCATCTCGCGCCGAGATTAAGAACGTGTGTTGTTTCGTTTCGAATCTCCCATAAACCTTCATGGAGTGATAAATAGCTTCACCATATCATAAAACAAATGATGCCAGAGATGCAGAAAAGGAGAAAATTAAAACTTACAACAATTCGTTTCATAAGTGAGACTTCAGGTTCTCACAGCGAAGAGTATGAAGATGGCTGTCTCCTGGAATGTTGCGCCATACAGTCTCATAGAAGATGACCGACGTTTCGGAGATTCTTACTGTTTCCATAATCAGGACGATGAGTAACTAAACGCTCTGATGATGGAGGCACTAAGCACCTCTGAAACGTCGGTAAATGTCTACCAGACTACACGGCGTGACAAACCAGAAGAGCGACGTCTTCGTTTACGTATACATCTGTGGTTCGTTTAACGACGTTTTCTGTAACACAAACTATAGTAAAGCCTGGAATGATAGAATCATTAATACTTTGTAAAAATACTATCCCGGAATTTGCCTGGAGGATCTGAAGGAAACGACGGCAACCTTCAGTCAAAATATTCTGTCACCGGGCCGAGATATGAACTAAGGATATACCGGAAAAGAGGCAGGAGAGTTAACCACTCGATTGAGACGTTCGATGTACAAGATTTTTATACAATTCAAAGTCAGTCCCTTTATCCGATTGTTAGCTTGATAGGAAAATCGGCTATGTAACAAACAAGATGAGCGATGACACGTGTATACAAATAACCCTGCCATTGTGACATTTTCTTTCGTGTGGTGCAGTTAACGTATCCACGAAACGTTTAGTTACTGGCTCTGTGAAGTCCACAAATCCCTCAGCTCAAGGATAATTATCTGACGGATAAACTCCCGGAGTAAATGAACGTCTACTGACCGAATGCGCATAGACTCGTACACGCCCATCTCTGCTATTTGACCTTACGACACCGGACAACGATTTCGCAGTTCCGATTATAAGAAACAAATTTCGTGAGATCACGAATCCGTGCTCAGTCTTCGGTAGCCGCGCGGTTTAAAGACGACCTTCGTCAGGAACTGCAACAAAGGGAACCGGTCTTGAGTGTACGGTGTTAAGAGGACTTGAAAAGACTCGTACGGATATATTTTATCGCTAAAATATCGGCTAAGTTGGGAATTAATCTTCCCCGAATATGTATAATGTAACGGGATGACGTCATGTTTTCAAGGAAGTAAAACTTCTTGTTAAAAATAACTCTCGGCAACCGAATGAAAAGTAAAAGACGTGACCTGTAGGACAAGCGACAGGCGAGAGGATACATTTCTAAGTACAATTTAAATTAGTACACTTTCTTAAACATAGCAGACATAGCGTCAAAGATTTCCGTCAACCTTTTAGTACATCAACAAAATAAATAATTAAAAAAATAATTCATACTGTGTATGTATGTAAATTATCATTGTCTAAACCAGTTTTATATGATTTGGTATATCAATCCCTTATAAAAAGATTTCAAAAGAAAATATGGAAAAACCACGGAATTATTTCACATTCTGTCTCAAATAAAAGTCAGAGCATTACAATGAACGCCGACAATCTTGCTGACACCTTACAAATTTGCGCGCCCACCACGTTGGTATGGAATTCGACAGTACAAACGTGGCATGATATACATACCAAGTTTGATAAAAATACATCCAATATTCGAAAGATAATTCAAGCGTCCTGTTGTGGAGGTTTTAACAGCTTCCTGTTTCGGTCTGGTATACCATCTTCAGGCTTTTATTTTACATCATACATTGCATGGAACAGGAGATTAATATATATCGCTGAATATTATTGTAAATATAATTCTATCACCCGCATTATAACATACATAAACGTTCAAATTTTAAATGCTTAAAACTTGCTGGATCCAACATTGTATAGCCAATTTTTTAAAAGCTCTTCAATACGTACGTTATTATTTCAAAGCATATACGTTTTACAATCCAAAGTCAGAACGTTTTTATGTATCATAGTATTAGAAGAATATTAAGGTGTAGAAAAACTATCAATTTCAACGCTGCCTTTACGTACTTAAGGGCACATATTAACCTATTGAACTGTTCTAGCTACAAGCATTAAAACTACTACTTCCATATTTTTGTGGGACACCTTAAATATATTTCAATGTTTCTGTATATGTTAATACAGCAATTTAGGTTCCAGCCCCACTTTACAATGTTCTAGCCAGTTTATAGTGTTTTTATTATCTTATTGATAACTGCTGTTACCAGTTCTGTCCTAATATAATCGCTACAGACATTTTTGGAAAACTGCGTCCGCCAGCCTGGAATGCTGATGATTTGTTTATGCAGTGATGTGTGCGATCTGGTCTTCGTGATGGCGCACCTAAGCGTTCGCGTAACCGGGTACGACCAGAATGCCTCACTTGTTTACATAACCAAAAATGTACAATCCTGGACATTCTGGTCAGCCCACATCCCACCCGTGTGTTATCCGAGGTCCACAAGTCATTCCCTCATTGTCACCAAACATGGCTGCGACTGCAACTTTCGACAAATTTTATAATAAAAATACTCTTCTTTGTGTCCTTACTGCTTCCATCATCAGTGCCTCTGGAACGTCGGTAAACTACCAGACTACACGGCGCAACAACCCAGAAGACAACCATCTTCAGACTCACCGCCGTGAAAACCTCAAATCTTACAAAAGAAACTTTGTGTGGGTAGAGACGCCGCGGTGTCAAAAAGTTGGCAGTTCCGAGGCGGATGACTACTACCCGGCCTTGGATCGACTCAAGAGCTGTAACTTGCGTGACATTACGGCCACACCAAGACGGTTTATGTTGATCATAAGCCGTCTCACCGCAATCTAGAAACATCTATTAATAATCAGAATGGGGGTGGTACGTGATACATGAATTACACTTTGATTGGTACCTCCACCAGCTACATATATCATTTGAAATAGTCCTGTCGTGTGTCTCTCTTAGTGAGAGGTGGAATTTGTGATGATGGATGGGATGAAGAATATGTACACTCCGTATATGACGTATTCCTATTGTATGAAAGAACGAACAGTGGAACAGTGCAAATTGACATACTCAATTTTAAACCAGTAGCTCTTCAAGAGGCATCACTAGTTTGTACAACGTTACAACTTACGAACATTTCGACCCAAATGAGTTACACGAAAGCAGATTTCTTGCAAACAAGGTTTTTGTTATCTGTATGATTTACATAAACAGTTGTATCAAAATGAGTTTAGTGCTGGGTACATTTTATCCATCACCAACTTTCAAGCCTCGCTTTGGCACCCAAGACGGAAGCACTTCGTAAGCCTACATAAAAAATACACGAAGATAAAATGTACGCAAGCCGTAGCCTATATTAGACATAGCAATCAAAGCAGGTTGCTTGAAGTGACTGAGACAAACTGCGAACAACTTTAATCAAGATCTCTTTTAACACTAAATAGGACATTGGTTATTATATTTATCACCTGTTTTTACATTCAGTAAGTCTGCATGGGTTGCATATGATTCTCGGCGTAAACAGCGATTATCTCCTCAAACAATATCAACCACTTGATATCTGTAATGGAGACGTGTTGTTTTCTTTGAGGTTCGGGTTAAAGTTTTAAATGTTATTTGATGGTATGACACCTATTGGTTTAGAAATGGAGAAATCATAGAGAAATGTTAATAATATATGTAACTAGATGCAAAAAAAAAAAACTTTTAAAAGTGTTAACCACAATATTGAAACAAACCATAAAGCTATTCAGGCCAGTAGGCTAAATTTGGTCAGTGGTTTATTTAACGATGCTATCAGTTTCAAAGGCTAGGATAAGTGATGAATAATGAATTTGAAAGGATACAGAAGAAAACGGTCTAAACCTATTTTTGGGCACAATCCCGAATTTGCCTGGATGGGATGAGGAAATGACTATTCTGTTTGCATAGCCGGTCTCCGGGGCGTCGAGATACGAACCCAGAACCTTCCGAATGTGAAGGAGGACTGGTAATCACAAAGTCGCAAAGTCTGATAAGCCCGTAAAGCAATAAATAACTTAATTTGGATATGGGGGAATAAACACATAACGGCAACAAAGAAAAATGGTCGCATGTGAAGCATCGATTATGATCATTTTGAAAATGAACTGGAGGTGTGACAGGTACCAACGAAACAGATTAATAGTTACCAAAATGAATTTTCTTAGGAGATCGGACAGTATGCCTTTTTTGGTCAATGTCAGGAAGATAAAGTTAAGAGAAATCACGAGACCAGAGGACAAGTCAGATATTACATTAGAAAAGAAACTATTATGTTAGTTTGTGCACGTCTAACATATTACTAAAAGCAGTAATGAATTGGATACCTGAAAAAACAAAACAAAATGAAAGCCAAGAAGTTGGCATGAAGAAGCAGAGAGAGCAATGAGGAACAGACATTTGCAAGTTGAACAATGGACAGAGGAATGAGTGACGTCTGTTTACTGGAAAAGGGCGTCAGTCGATGTGTAGTCTAGTGGTAAGTGTTAGATGTTCATGCGTCACTTGCGCCACTGTTGTTCTGAGGCAGATAATCTGTTGCATATTTCTGGTTTAGCACTCATACTTTGGCAGTACAGATCTTACATGAACATCTGCTTACCCCCATATGAATCCAGCAAAATCATTTGCACATTGATTCACAATCGATAAGAAGTTGGTTTTGAAAACTGCATCGTGTGATGACTATTAGAACACGTGTTTAGACATGTAATTAATGACTCCCCTTTGTAACTTACATTCACATTTACATCACCTACCAGTAGATGAATGAAATCTTTGACAAATATCTCAAAAGCGTACATTTCAATCTGTTCAGATAACATCACAGGCTTCCTTACCTACTGAGCAAGACAAGTTGCATGAACAAACAATTAAATCAGTCATTCCCTGCCCAGAACAAATGCATATTTACTTACTCGTCCAATTTTTTGTGAAGAGCTATTATGTACGCCCACATTTTATCCATTAATTCGTAATTAATCGTATTAACAAGATTTCCTCTGAGGAAGTGTATCGAAGTATCTTCGATTATCTGTTGTGCTGTATATGTAAAAGCCTTGCAGTGGGCCAACACAACGAAAGAGTTAAATTAATTACCACATATTTAAAGGAACTCTTTCAAAAATAATTTTTAATTTAAACAGACCACGTGGCCCAATGCGTAATATCTGAATTTTACAAAAAAAAGATTCTTCGAAATTTACTGCAGAGAATTTTGTCACTGTCTCTCGAATATGAATGTAGTAACTATTTCTTATGTAACATAAATACGAAGTCCATACAGTGTGGCATCCTACAGCCTCCTTCGATTACTTTATTTTGAGTTAAATCAATACCTGAACATTTGCAATGTTTTTGTTATTTCTCTTCTGGAATGTTGCGTTGTAGTCTAGATCAGTGGTATTCAACCTTTTTTGTTCGCGTACCCCCTAATATAGGTTATCTCCAAATTTGTACCCCCAAATTTGTTGGTGTATAATTCAAGTTATGCATAGTATATAATCCACATCTAAAATAAACCAAATAAATTACATTACTGATTATTCAGTGTTTAACGTAAATTTTTCTTTTTAAATTTCACGTCCCCCCGGGGGTACGCGTACCCCAGGTTGAATACCACTAGTCTAGAACAAACCGACGCACACCTCATTTCAGGAGACAGTCATCTTCATGCTCGCAAACGTGACAGCATGAAATCTCACGTATCTGAATAAATGTTCAATAGTTTATTAAGTAATTCTCCCACCTGTATCAAATATCACGGAACCCACAACCTAGTCACCGATAACTAAAGTTGAGTGTAGACTGAATAATGTCCGATATGCCAATCATGCTCATATTTTCTTTTTCACTGACGTGATGGTAATAAGTATGTAACCGCCTATTTTTCCGACAATTTTCTCTGACCTACGCAGCTGCATTACGGTCCACAATATCCTATTCTAAAACATTAAAGGCAATACATAACTATCCACTTTTAATGCAATTCAGTAATTCGTTAAATCTGATAAGCACTTCGGTGCAAAAAAAAAGAAAAGTAGACATGAACAAAATGCCATAAACTGAGATGATGTCATAGTGAGAAGTTAAATGCCTGAATCTGGAGGCCTGTCCCAGCATGGAGTAGTCTGGTGTACAACGCGAGGTCTGCTTTGCAGACATCGCTCTGTTTGTTAGCTCCAATATCGCTTACAAACAAAGTAGACTAAATGTCGTGTCACTGACCTTGCATTTCCAAACTATAGTCATCCATGCACATAGCAGGAACGGATTTAATACCGAGCAATATAGACCAGCGGTTTTCAACCTTTTTTGTTCGCGTACCCCTAGATATAATTTCTCTTCAACTTTGTGCCCCCAAAGTTGTTGGTGTATAATTCAAGTTTTACTTTGTATATAATCTACATTTAAAATAAATTAAATAAGTTACATTACTGATTATTCAGTGTTTATCATAAAATAATATATATATATATATTTTAAATTTCACGTACCCCAGGTTGAATACCACTGATATAGACGATGGCTTAGGGGCAATGGTTAAAATATTATAGTTTGTGATCGCCTTAAGGATAAATAAAATATTTCAGACTATTTTCTAGAAAAATTCGTTGTGGCCTCTTTACGTTGTGTCAATATTATTTTCACGCAAACTTCCAAAGAATAATACTGATACCTCAAACAAATCTGATTTACGAAAAGCGTAGTTTCACGTACAGTGACTCGATTTTATTAAATTGAAAAGTGTAGATATATATATACTTTCTAATTTTTGCATAAAGACTTAAATGTTATGATATGGGTCCAATGAAGTGCGTGTCTAGAAGTAGAAAAGAGGATAAGTAACGGACTTTTTTTTCTGTAAAAGTATAATTTCAGGTTTCCTTTACTACTTTTTTGACGCTACAGCTTGCAAAAATAAAGAAACTTGAAATGGCCGTGGATATTTCTAACCTGTCTGTGCGTTAGTCCAACAGCAGACGTCACAGATGTAAACTTGTCAACACATGAGCATGAAATACGTACAAAAGCCAATCTTATTTTGCGGAAGTGGCGGAGGGCGCAAACAAATACTGACAATGTTTTTACATAAACACCACATCGACACCGAGAGAGTTATATAAATTAAAAATGTACATTTTAGATTGTTACCAACCAAAGGACACTTATGCAAGATCCACAAACGTATCACAAGTTTGAACTTTGACTTGAGTAATTTCTCTCTGACACCGGCCACCAGCCGTGCTTTATGCAAGCCTGAGTGAGTGGCGGTGGAAGGTAAACAGAAGTGAGAAAACACGAACTTTCTGAATGAAGTGCCAGAATTATATACGATGCATTAATTGATTACATAATTCGAATTGAAAGTCTGCTAAAAATTTAAGTTTTTCAACACAGTTATATAAATTTCATTTAAATACTTAACCAAATTACACGCTTATTTTCAACCACAGCGATAAACCGGTTTCTTTTAAATACAGACACCAACAGATCTTTTGTTACCGAAGAGAGATACCAGTTTTACTATCGTTGCCTATAAGTGACGTGAATTTGAGCCCAGTAGCTTGGTTACAGCGTACTTTAGCCCTTTGCTAAGTTCTTGTAGATGATTCTGACATGTAGCACGCGTGGAATAAATGAAAAACACATTCAAATTTTAATCAAAACGCCTCAAGTTACTTTAACAAATTTAGTGTAGTTGGAAGGACAGAAATGTGGATCTCGGAGAAGTACTGTGTGATGAGATCGACTGCCATCCACTAGCTCAGAATCCAAAGGTGGGATTTTGTGAACACGGTAATCAATTTCGTACTTTGATAAAAGCATGGGATTTCTTGATCTGACGAATCAAGGACTCTTAACATGGAGTTGGGTGTGTGTAACATGAAGGGAATTGAACTAGAGAGTCTATGTTGAGATCCTCTGCCTTGATTTCTCTTTCAAGACTTAAGCCAAGAAAGACATGTGAAAGTTATATAAAATAAGCAACTTATTTGCTCATAGAACACTTTTGTCTTTAGAAGGATACATTAGAAAGAGTTCTGGTGCAAAATAAAGATATTTATCTATACGTTGGTGAAACTTCATACCCTGCTATTTGGATGTCAAATACCTCTGTCAGAATGAAGAAAAGTTCTTAGAAAAATAATACGAACTATACAGTGACAAGATAAAAAGCAAAGTTTTTGCTGGCACCGCAAAGCATGACCAGTGTAATTCTTAGTACTTGTCACTACAGAAATATCTGATTAAATGTCCAGTATAAGTTTATGTTCAAGAAGGCGGATATTATGGCAGTTTCCGCTGGGAAGTTGAAATGTCTTAGAATTAATATCTGGGTAGGAGGAATACGTAGGTCTATTTTATCAACAGACAGAAATTCTGAAGCTGATATAACAATAAGAATCTGAATATGTCAAATAAGAGACATGTTAACGTTTGAACAAAATAAAATAATAACATTAGAAATTCTTGTCCTTAGGTTTTCGCGACTAGAGTTCAAAAACGTTTGGTTTTCGGGGAATAGCTGGATAATAACCAGGTCTTCCGCTCCACCAATCAGCACCATGAAATCCAACTAGCCAGCTACTGCCTGTCCTATTTAAGGCTTCCAAAATCATTACGCATTCACCTGAAAGTTGCCAACCAAAATGTTTGCTGATCCGTTGAATAATTCTCAACATTTGACGCTCCTCATCACCGAAAGCTAGAAGTGCTTTTTCGTACTTTATTACTTTTAACACTACACTACAGCGCGGAGAATTGAATTGGCGTCAGATTGACTCTTTGGAGCTGAAGCTCGTCTAAATATTATTTAATAATTCAGTTGCTTCCTATAAAACACATAACGTCTCCATTAGAAAAGTGGATTGATTGATTGATTAATTCTTTTAAGAAAATAACCGCTGTTTACTCAGAATCATCCGAATTCCATGAATAGGCCTACATTTTGTGGGCAAAATGATGAGATCCTGTATTAAAGCAGGTAGTACATATAGTTAACACTAGGGTTTTAAAAGGTTACGACGATAATTTAGGGATAAGAATGCTCGAACAAGATATTAAGATAGTCGTTGAGTTTATATTTGGTGTATTGTTTTCCTTCTCGCAGTTAAACAGTCACGAAAGTCGTTGCAGCAGGCTTGACAATGCATCCATCTTGAGAATGGATTTATCTAAAGCCCCCCGGGTGCTGGTGTTTGTAAGACATGATGCGATTACAGTATAAAGGAAATGATTAAGTTTCCAGTCAAGTTTCAGAAACACTAGGGCATGGTTATTACTCAGTATGGAAACACGCAAGAAAGTGACAAGGCACAGAGATTCCTTTTCTTTAATACTGGACAAAACAGAAAGTTCGTTCGTACACCTCTAAACCTTGAAAGGTAATTCGTCAAGAAGGGCTTAATTTAAAGAACTAAAACGATTGACGATAATAATAAATTTCATTTCAGGTTCACACTTGACGAATATGAAGTTGGTTGTCTTCCAGTTTGTTGCGCAGTGTAATCTGGTAGAAGTTTATCCACAATTCAGAGGTGCTTGCTGCCTCCATCCTCAGGGTGACTGATTGCAAGCACCTCTTCATATTCGCCGCCGTGAGAACATCAAATTTCATACAGCCATTGTCTTATTTCCGCTTTCACCTTGAAGATTTGAATAAGACAGAAAACAATTGTAAGAGTCAACTGTACTTTTGGTGTCTAGATTTTGTCACATGCTGTACTTGTTCGAGTCACGGCAGTCTGATAATAAGATAAGTTTTCGAGAGCCGAACCAACCAGTCGTGATTTCTGGACTACTTAGGGTTACAAGTCCATGTTCCTCAATGACCAAGAATGATTTTACGCATTCAAAAGATTCAGTCAATCGTGGTAATCCGACGTTTCGGAGCCTGTCTCTGGCGAGCAAGAAACAGAACGTAAAATGAATATACATTAATAAATCTTTGTCCAAATGAATAAACTGTAAGTTGTAAAAATAAATCACTAAATGAATGTAAAGTATGTACAGACAAACGTAACATCCTTGAGATATCTTTAGATTTTATTAACATAAACAGAATTTGTGATACACAAAGTCACATATTGATCACAAAAAACTACAGGCCACGTAAGCCAGCCTGTAGAGAAACCTGTAACAGTCAATCTCAGTAACATCGAAGGACCAACATACAACAGCGACTGGTAGGCGTCATAGTACATTAAGTAAATCAACAGATATCTAGGGCATCATGCCAAAAGGGCGTATCAACAAAATTACTTATTTACAGGACGCTAAATCCTTACGATTATTTGGTTTGACAAATGCTCATTATTAGTGTTCATACGCCCAAATGTAACTGTCTGTACCTCTGTGCTAAGCAGCATCAGCATTACGTCCTTCTGGCATGATGACATACGTCCCACTATTTTCTGTTGTTGGACCAAATATCTACGACTATGCAAATATGCGAATACTCTTTCTGGCATGATGTCCTTTATTATTAACACCGACTATAATAGTAACACAGCTATAAGGTAACTAAAAATAATAAGTTTGTTGTATTTATATAGAGTGCAATATTAGGCTTATAATCAAACATCTTGGAATGTATATCCATTACTATATGACAAAATCAGGACAGGACATTAAAATTATTCAATCACCCTCATGTACAAACATTGTTAATACCCACTAAAAGGGAATATAAATAGTTTTCAAATGTTTGATGAGTGACATAAATAATTAATGTAAGACTTTTAATTTACACATTAGATGACCCTGAGAATAGTTGAATTTCGCTTTTATATGTCTCATATTTTTCACATTTAATAATAAACTGTAAGATATTGCGTTATGTTATTATTAAACTTGCTGCTTATAAACTGTTTTCAGTACCATCTTACAGAGAAACGTAGCTAGATTAGGCCTACCAGTGTGTGAAAACAAACGAAAAATTAGTCTTGGAATGGGTATCAACGCACGACTCAAAAACATTCAAAATGTCTGTTCCAAATGTCGGATAAACATTACACTAATCCATGACACTCATAAACGCATTCCATGTATTCCTACACTCGATTCTTACCGAGCAGTAGTTATAAACATCTTTGTACTTCTTATATTCAATTTCATTATTTAAAGTGATTCCACGTATTTTCTGTTTAATCGAATATAATTTTTTCCCCATTTTCGAACAGAAAATTTCATTTCTATGTAATTTGAGTAATCACAACACGTCACAAATGCATATGAAGAAAGCAAGAATTATTTTAGTTAAATTCTCAATCCAACCTCCAGTATTAGTTCATTGGAGATTAGTTTTTGTTCTACTTTATGGCACAAAATAAATGTTCCCATAAAGGCAGATGTCAGCCGAAATCAGTTTCATTCGTAGAAGATTTTTGTTGCATATATTGAGGCTTTTAAGTACATTCACATTTGTCAGTAGGTGTGTGTAACAAAACGAATGCTGTGATGCCAAGCATTGAAGTACTTCAATACTAATGAGATAATTCAAGAACCTGTGGGAAGCAGAATACTCCACGAGACGTGACCCCTGAGGTGAAGAAGACGATGAGTTTCTTGAGGAGCCAGTACACAAATAACAAGTGGAGCCCTTCTGAATGTTTATGAGTCGTCGCGAATCGCCTGCTCATTAAAAGCATTATTGGACCACCTTCCATGGTCATGTGACTTCTACGGCGCCAGCTTTCTCGAGCTTCAAGCTTCGTGGAGCCAGAGAAATGAAGACCAAAAGATCTGAAGTGCCTTATTTCTCACCTACATTCTACGGAAATTAATTATCATTTTTCCATTTGTTACGGAAAACAGAGTTATAGCCCGTTCATGATTGAATAATATAATCATGTACTGGGCCGATTATGTACAACCGCAATTAAGTCTCGTTTTAACGTCACCGACATATTTATGTTCGTTGTCTCGAGAATGAAGACGCTAATGAAAACTGGGGAAAAAAAGAAAAAAAATGGTAGACATGACGAGCATGGCAAGGATTTAGAAGGGGGCGGTTTTTTCCCATTTGAAGACATGCTCCAGAAATTAGTCCGGTGCAAATGAGGAAAAATAATGAAAACAAAACTCAAAATAGCTGTAACATGATTCTCGTTCGAACCGAATATCTTTAGAACTCAATTATACCTGCAAATATTTGTTTTGTACCGTATTTCAACCCGCATATAGAAGTATTGTGGGGGTTATTAAATCAAGAAGGGCGTGATAGCAGAACGTCAAAGAAAGGGAGACCTTCCTCTGACCGTATATAAAATCTGCATTTCCCTGAACTTCCATTTCAGCCCTTAAGATGAGGACAGAACGTTTCTCCAAAACGTTAGTATCTACCTACGAATCTACATGGAGTCACAGCCCAGAACATCATCGTTAAAATTCTATTCGCTTGGCTCCCTGGTCGAGCTAATCCAAAGTTCAAATGCGGGACTGGCTCTGCTAGGTGAATTGGTGGCAGAATTAGTTAACATCAGTGACTGGGTCTGTAGGTACACGGTATTTACTATATACTTTCTTTATGGACATCTGACTGTCTGTATCTAGAAGCAAAACTATGCAGATGTGTATCAAAGCTGACTGCGTACCGTTTTGTGTGAATATGTTTCATAGTCGTAATAAATTGTAATATGTATTGCAGTGAAATATTCACGTTATTACCATGCGCTTATTATAATGCACGTGAGATTATTAAAGGCTAAAACACAGGAATTGATTAGTATAGGATTTTAAGAACGTATAGTAAATAACTCACCTAATCTATTTCTTCGAAATTTATTGTATGGTTCGTTCAGAATATCCCAGCTCTGTTCTATTTAGTTTTTAAGTACGAAAACCTCTCTCACTTCAACTTCTTAATTTATGTTACTGAAATATTTGTTTTCGGCTTCAAAATTCTGATGGTACGTGACAAGAAAGTTCTGTTTTATTATCTCTTAAACCACCGACTACATCAAAATGCAAATTACAAATTTACTCTTTTTTGCAGACAGTCTTTAAGGATTATACCAGAGACAGGTTTTAGACCAAGTAACGAGTTAACTAGAAATATCTAAAATAAAAAGAGTCCACTAAAACATTTACAGACCCGAAAAATGCAGACGACAAATCTGAATTAAACGTTTCTTCGAGTTCACAATCTGTTTTATATAAAACTAAATTTAATATTTTTCATGTCTGCTTTTTTTTAAAGAGAGATTCAGGAAAGATAGTAAAACGATATACAAAAATATTATGGCAGAAATTAATAAAATTGCGAACACGGGAACATACAGGTTTGTGTTAAAATATCTGGATGTTTCACTGTAAAATTGAATGGACCTAAATAATAACGACTGTTTTTAAAGTCCTGTAGGCACATAACTTGGAGCAGGCCAGCATTCCTCTCATCAGATTAATCATCCACAATCATCCTACGATACCTAAGTCAACGCTAAATAACACAAGAACTTTGCATAAGTTCGCGATCCACTGTTTAAGAAATTATGTAAACAATGATTTAGCGCAGTTTTCTGTAGAGCGCCACTTCATGGGTCAGGATGACAACGTGACAAGATTAAGTGCGACACCGAGACAGAGCTATATATTCCAATCATGATGACAGACACAACAAGCTATGCGTTCTGCTTGCAGACCGACAAAACTTGTCGCACAAATAGATTTATAACACTTTATTGTCCATTAAATTCCTATTCCCTTGTCAAAGCAATCAAGTGTTAAAGGGTTAGTAATGTTCTCTGCACTTTTTCTCTGTTGCCGTTTGAGTTAAGCAATCAAGTGTTAAAGGGTTAGTAACGTTCTCTGCACTTTTTCTCTATTGCCGTATGAGTCTATTCAGTGGAAGGTGTGACTGTTTGTACGGAGTTAATTTAATCAAACTGTTTATTTAGTCGCAGCAAATAAAGAACAAGAAATGTAACGATAGTTATTAAAAAGATCACGAAAAATTAATTAACCAATAATTGTGTAGGACGTACAAAGAAAGATACAATTAACAGTTTTTCTTGTAACATTCATTAAAAGCTATGAAGTCTGGAGCAAAGAAATACCATTAAGATTCTAAGGAAGCAATTTATTAGGGCGACAAAGAGGTTACATCAGCGTCAGAGGTTCTTAGCCTTCCAGTAGGCGTTACGATGAGGATGAAATCAGATTCGAACCTCTTGCTGTCTTTATCCTCGTGGTACGTTGCTGTTTGATACACTATTTCTGGTCAAAGCATCGCTCAAACAGCACTTTGTTACCCGAGAACTTTTATAACAGAAATTTGTGTTTGTGTGTGTCGATATATATTAGAGGGGACCGCAGTGGTCGCGCTGTCTGAGGCGCTGGCCTTGTACCTCTTGGTCGCTGGGACCGTGGGCTCGAATCCCACTCAAGCCATGGATGTTTTTCTGTGTTGTGTTGCCCTGTGTACAGGTAGAGACCTTGCGACGGGCCGATCCCTCGTATAAGGGGTCCTACCGAATGTCTATAGATCAAGCCAACGAAAAGTTGGGACCCGCAGTGCTGAGGCACTTGAAGAACGGGTCGTTCCCAGTATCCAGTGTATATATATATATTAGACACGTGGTTAGTGATCATTCCTAAAATAAGAATTTTAACTACGTTAAATCGTATTATATTCTTTAATTTCGCAAAGATAAGCAATGACTAATTTTTATATGCTAATTTGGTACACTTTTCAATAAAAACTTGTTTTTCCTATCTTTTAGTAGTCTGTCAATCAATTAATTTACTCCATGGAACAGCGTCCTTTAAGTATGATCTGAAGCTTCCACGGAGACTAAGTATAATAAATTCTTCTCTGTCTACCAGCCGTGTAAATTGGCTTAATGAAGAAAACACCGAAGTTTCGAGAACGAAGATGGTTCTCGAAATGTTAGTGTCCTGTAAGATTCTCACAGTCGCTCAACTGATCAAAAGAACTATATCTTCTGTAAAACAGGAGGGTTCGTTACAGTTTCCACAACAGCCAACCACTGCCCCCTATCCTAAATCAAATTAATCCAGTCCACATAATTACATCCTGTTTTTATAAAAGAAATCAATTAATCCAGTCCACATAATTACATCCTTTTTCCATAAAAGAAATCGTATTCATCTTTCCGTTTATTCCAAAATATTTTGAGTGTTGTTGTCCCTTCAGACACTCCGGCTACAGTTTTGTCTTATATCTTATTAAAGAAATTTTCAAGCTCTGATACCTATTACCGTCGATATTATTAAATGGCGAAGAAAATACAACACAACATCAAATTAAAAAATGTCACAAACAAAAATATTTTAACATAATGTAAATTAGTACATACAAGTTTTTGTATTTGGCAGCAGATAAGTCGAATAACAGAAGGTCGGGTGATCGGGAGTCTACAGTAACTAGTGATATTTAGTTGGTGTGCCTTAATTCATAATTTATCGTCTGATTCAGTTAGTAGGGCCAGCTCATCTGCGTACAGTAGACCTATTACCGCAATTATTCTACTGGGTGCCTGCAACAACCGAATTCCATTTATAAATCATATTTTCCATTCTTGTAAGCTTTTGCTTATGTTTATATTAAATAGTAGGCTATATGTCATAAACCATATCCTGTCTGAAAGACTTCCTTAGTATCAAAAGTTACTCATATTTCCAAGCACACGAAAATAAATATCCACGTACTTTTCTTCATGACAAATATTTCCTTCATATTTTCCAAGTAATTATGTGTCAAAACGTAACTGACCTAATTAAATTTCGTTACTGTGCCTTCACGTCCTTCGTGAGAGATTAAAATGTCGGAAATAAGTTTCTCTATGTCAATTTTTGTTTTTGTGTCCAAGAGCGTTAGCACCGTAAACTTTAACATGTTGCTGGCAGATACACGCGACGTATCAATATTCTTTTTGTAAAAAGAATCACGCATCTGAAGGCCACTATGTTTATAACTCCAGACTTACGCATAATAATCACGTAGTGTGAAAAGTGAACGCACAATAAGCAGATAATGTCAACCCGTCCAAATTTTTAGTAAAAGAAATCGATCGACATACGAAATAACGTTTAATGTATGGAGTGCCTGTATAAAACAAGTGTACAACTGTTAGGTGTTCAGAAGTGTCAATGTTTAACACATCTTTGAAATCCTTTGCCACCTTATTACGTCATCATCTTCTCGTGGAGAGTGCAATTTTCACAAACGAGGCTCTAGCAACCGATCCATGGCAATGGGCGAATTTTACTGTCGTACCTAATTTTGAAAGTTTTAGTCGTGACAGAACAAAGTTGCATATATCGTGATATAAATTCCTGCAGAAAATTCCATAAAGCCGAGTCACGTCTGTGCATTTACTTTATATTTCACTGAAGACCGGCGAACCTAATTTTTAAACGAATTTCTGTTAGTTTGATTGTTTTCTTCATTTGATGACGGGAACACCCCCGAAACTGTACTGATTAAAAATACGATACATTTAATTGACAGCTAGAATCAAAATCAAAACTGCTAAAAATTCTTTTAAAAGTTTTAATCTTAATGTGCCTTCTTTAACTCTATAAATACTACTTTAACATTTAGAACTCTGCATTTTCTCACAGAACATATTTATTGGTTTTATGCCAATCTCAGATAAACAACAATTATTTCACTAAAACAGCATTAATCGATCGAAGTAATGGGGAAAAAGTGTGATTTGACGTTCTGAATATTCTTTACATAAGCTTCGTGCTTCAAAGGGCTAAAATAAAGCGTAAAAGTACACACCATTCAAAAAGTATCCCAGTTACTGGTACAAGCACACTATACCAAAATTTACAGCCCGTATCTTACCTGTGTCTCACAACCTGCTGAAACTTGCTTCCCATTTTCTCGTCTCTGTTTTTCGAAGTCGTTTTCCCCTGAAGTCAGCTCAGAATGATGATCTTTTCACTTTGTTTTACTCGTTTAACAACAGGCTAATGTCAAACACTTTACTGGTGGTACTGCCATCGCGTTGCACTCACATTACCGACAGGCAGTCAGTAACACTTAAAAAGACAATTACAACACAGTTTTAAAGCTAAACTCGAAGGTCATTCCTAAATGCAAATAGCCTGATTACGTATACTTTACATTCCAACATGAGAGAGGTAAAGAATTTTACACACCTAACTAAAATAAAAGTTCAGTTTGGGTTGTGTGTGACATTTTCTTGGAGCATGCTGCCATTATATATTCATAAAATATTTTATCTCAAAATCTGTACTAAAATAGCGTGTCAGATATAATTATAACGTGAGCAGACAAAGTCTGAGCACCGATCCGTAGAAGCTACGAAGCCACCACTGATGGTATAACACCAGATTCAGTAGCATCTAGAATTAATTACATACAATAATTTGTCAGTGACTTTAATAATATTACTGTTTGGACCGTGGGCGAGGGAGGGGTGACAAAATACCAAAACATATGCACCCAAATTCGAGTCCCATTCGCCCCTTTTGTCCATATTCTGCTCTATTCTGTGAAAAGGGAGGCCTTAAGATGAACTGAGACTTACCAGACGAGAGAGGCTGTAGACATACATTTAAAGGGGACAAATTTCAGTTATGAAGGTTCCCAGGCAATGCCCACTTGTCCTTCTGGTAAAGTCAGGTTAAAGAGAAGGTAAGGCATTCCGAAATGGAAAAGGCAGATCTTAAAATATCAGTCCCTGTCTGCAAGAAAACGTAACTCATCTCCATAACAATTATCAATAGCGCAATTGTGTTACGAATTGTGTTTTTCATGAGAATAATATGAAACCAATAAATAAGTACATTTTATAGGCAAAATGCCGAGGTTCTAAAGGTTCAAGCAGATGGCACATAGAATGTATTATTATTTTATGTTGTAATGAGGTGAGACTCTGCGCTAGTCGGCCCACTGATACTCTGTGAAGATGGAGCAATAGTCGAATGAGACTGACAGGAAAATACCGAAGGGCTCGAAGAAGAAGATTGGTCTATTTTCACTTCGCGTACTACTTGCACTATGCTTTACATAGTCAATTGGGGATGCGCGAAAGAGAATATTCTGTATAAGACAATTTGATTTAATATGCCCGATATAAGACTCGCAGTACAGCTGACCCGTGATTTGTTCCACACTTTTCTGATCACTATTCCGAGGGGTTTAGGTGCTTTATTGCATTATATTTGATGTGAATTTCAATTAGAACAGGTCATAGTAGTTCTTGCCTTCCTGACATCCAATTCTATTTCCACACACATATCCTGCAACTTTCTCCTCCTAAAGTTCATACAATTTTGAGACAAATGTGAGTTACACAACATTTCATAATCAATCTATCATTTGTTCTTTCAACTTCACAGCTGGTTTATCACACCTTAAATATAAACCCTTGTACAGTCATTCACAAAATGTTAAAAGTCCTAACTTTTGTAGCCTTCGATCTGTGGGGTATTCAAAGACTCTCTATGACCCGTGAACGTCATTCAACGTCGATGAAAATAATTAGACCCTATGGACGGTGAAGTGAAATAGATTCGGCCGTCGCCGGGAGCCACTGGCATAAACCAAGCTGTCATGGTAGGCGAGCTTCGTATTTGGTGGTCTTGGTTTCGGAACAACAGACCCGAGACTGGTTATCGTGTTTCAGGGTTTCTATGGTTTTCCTCAGCTCCCCCTCACAGGGGAATCCCGGAGCACGACTGCATCAATACAGATTTTCCCAGTCACTGTACACACTTTCCTCTCATTACATTGACACTAAATAAACAATGAAATTGATGCAGCGTCTTTAAATAACCTACGCACTAACAAAAGCAATTATAACATTATTAACTGGATTCGTACGGCTATGACTATGAGGCGTCTTATGCTACAAATACTGGGAAAAACGCTACGAATTTTATCAAGAAGCAAGAGTCTTCCTTCGTAAGTTAATACTAGAGTAATTTTCTCTGAACATCTTGCATCCATTTTCGTGACCACCATGACAAAAGTCTACCACTGGACCATATCCTGAGCCACTTCTATCCAGTTTACATATTCACAATCTATGTCTTTACAACATACTTTAATAATATCTTCCCATCCACGCCTATGGTTTTACAATTGTTTGTTCTCCCCATACGTAGGCTTAGCAGAAACTTGTATTTTTCCAAAAAATGCCGAGACGATTAGTCAACTAGTATTTCCAAAATGGCAAAAACTTCTTCACTCCAATCATAACATATACACTACAACTACCGTTAGAGTAATAGTTTTGTAAATATTGATGGAGCTTAATAACTTAAGTACAAACAAACCTTAATTCATAATGTCGCTTCTCCATTAGATCTGTGTTTTATAAAAACAGCGAAAAAGGCTAATGCACTGAAAAATGTAACACACAACCTACACTTTCTTGATATCTGTTAAAATCTTAGTGCAAAGATGTCCGCATATTATAGCTTTAACACTTGTCGTAAGAGTGCAGTAAACTCTTGTGCACAAACTAGAGGCGGACTGAGACTCTTAACTTATCTCGTGTTGCCGGCGCTATGAGCTAGGCGCTACTGAGAGCGAACCGCTTGGATCCGCTGTTCGAGGTAGGATGATCTGC
>NW_019059854.1:1035857-1082943 GCF_000696155.1 Zootermopsis nevadensis | reverse complement strand
CTGCCTGTGATTACAGACCAGGGAAACGCCAATTACTATCTCCCGCTAATAGTTTGGTCGTTGCTACTTCATTGTGCCAGCGACGTTAATTGATTGGAATATTATGCATAACAGGTGAAAGGTACGAAGCCGAGTTACATCGGACGTCGCTGTCGAATGTTTAGCACACCTGTTTCGTATCCGAGAGACCCCGAGCTCAAGTGTTTGGCCGCCAACACGTACCAAGGTATTGGCCAGCCCCTCCAGGAAAATGCTTATTTACTTTTAAAATAAGTTATTACCACTTCCTTCCACAGCGTTTCAAATTCATCGTTCACAGACCATTAAACCATTCCACACTACATAGATCTAACCAACGCAGCTCAAAATATCGTTAAATAATCCAAGGATCAATTGATAATTTGGCTGGACAGAACTGGATAGCACATACTGTTCGTATCTAGGAGGTTCCCTCACGAGACACTCTCCTGAGGTTTCCAGTTATATTCCTTACAGTTTTAGAATGGACCAAGATCACTTCCTCCCACATATTATTCTGTTTGTAATTCATTATAATTCTCTAATCTCTATTCTATGTAACTCATACAGCTGTCATAACACCAGTCTTAGTAATGACGCGAAAGACTCATATTTGGGAGGACTCGTGTTTTAATTTCGTCCGGCAAATAGCCGTCCTGACACCGGTCTCCGGTTTTCTTCCTCAGCAGCAGCACCATGCCTTAAATTGACCCTAAAGAACAGCAACTCTTCTCAACAGAATCTTAACAAATGTTTCATGTAACATGAAGTTGTAAAACAAAATAAGACTTCCCGAATAAATTCCACTTCGTAGAAAAAGCTAGTGGGCAGTTAGTTAAGTAGCGTAGAACGAAATTTGTTTGGAGGATTGTATGGAATGGCCTGTGTTAATGTCCTATTCAGGAATATAACCGCCAGAACATCTAAGGACATTCTGTCTGTATCGAAATTCGAACCTGGTACCCTAAATTGCGAATTGGAAGCGTTACAGCTCTGACGTTAAGGTAATTTTAAGTCCCTTTTGTGTGTGAGATTTGAGGTTCGCAGGGCGGCGAGAATGAATATGAATCTCTTATTCGTTCTTGTACCTTATAGTCTGGTAAAAGAAAACCAACTTGAGGTGCTTTCTGGCTTCATCATCAGGGTACAACATCCCAGAAGACAGTCATCTTCATACGTTTTATTAGATCTATTTCGTCCCATTCAACTAACTTCTCGGAAGAAGAGTCCTTCTTCAGAACTGATAGTCGCGCATGTAATCAAAAAAATTTCCCGCAGTTTAAAGTTCGTTGCTGTGTTCATCCGAACAATAGTCTTTACGAGGCGAAGAGTTTGTTTTGCGAAGTGCAATGTGTCTGTTGACAACGTACCGAATTCATGTGTTGAGGCCGCCGCTGCATGGCGACAGGTTACATGCTACAGGCATGATATAATCACCTTGACCTCTGGTTCGACCCGTCCTCCCTGCAGGCACACCGTATTCAAACCACAGCGCAACCATCGCAGATGATCAGCCGGAATATTTCTTCTTCTTAGCTTCATTTTTGTGACGGTGACGAGTGTTAAAATGTCTGTCTTCTGGGATATTCAATCTTGTATTCTGTTTCATACGGACCGACGTTTCAGATGAGCCTACTTTCATCATCATCTTGGTGTCAGGGCGCTAAGTCATTGAATGTTATCGGATGAAAAATCTGTGAGTAACAAAAAAACTCCCCGAACATCATCAGTACCAATTATACCTCGGAAAACAGACTCTGCCAAACCTAGGGAGCAGTATTCATATAACATCTAACAAGTTCTCACTATACCAATCATTAGGTATCCAAGCATTTACAGATTCTGTCAACTACTGCACTAACTAGCCATCTGCGAGGTCCAGGTACCGGGTTACAGCATCCACATCACCAAAGTCACGCCTCGTCTTATCAAGCCAAGATCCTGCCAATTCCACTTAACACCAGGCAGCTATGAATTTGACAGCCAGCGTGTGCAAAACAAAACATAGGAATCATAGGACCAAGTGCGTGTGGTGTTTCCTTCATGCGCTGCCTTTTCTGACTTAGTGATCCACCATTAACATAGCGAGCGTCAATTTCGTTCACGTAAGACAGTCTAAAAACAGCTTAATTTATCAAGGCGCGCAAATCGTGTTCTAGTATTAGCGTCGATAGTATCGATAGTAAGTCTGTGTGTGAAGTGACAGATTATTTCCGGAGGGTGAAAGAGCATCATTTTGTTAGAAGGTTCCCAGTTTCTGCCTACTCGTCCTTCTGATAAGGATATAATAGGTGTGAATATCTCAAGATGTGAGAAGTATAAATTTGAGAAAGGGCAGAATTTTAATTTTCTAAATTACAAAAATCATTGCTCAACGATGTTTAAGGAAACAATCGCTGTTTGTTGTTAGAATCATACGAAATTTATAAATTCATTATGAGGGCTAAAAGTATAGTTATTAAAAGTTAAATCATATAGTTACCGTTGTTATTTTAAGGTACAAGAAAGCGTGGGGGTATAACTCCACTCGCCCATGTGTCTTCATAGAGGAGTGAAGTTATAGCTGCAAAGATTTTTAATCTAGATATTAAATTGGGATGACTGGCTAGTATCGCTCCCCGGCCATTTTAACCCAGAGGGGAAAACCCTGTCACCTACTGGAATAGACCAGGTACACACCAGAGACGTTATGGCCGATGTCACGAAGAGAAGAATTCTGTCCTGCGGATAATCGAACCCCGGTCTTCCGACCCGTAGCTTATTACTAATACTGAATCCCTGTACCTCTCTCCCTACAATACCATATTCTTTTACAAATTGATTACTTAGTTATGGAAATGAAACATACATACAGGCAAGGCCTCTTATTCACATGTTCATTTCAGACGCTTCACGCAAAGAATGCAAACAAAGAGATTGCATAATCAGTCATTTGAAAACGATGTAACTGCTCTGTCACGACAGTACTGCGACAGACTGGTTGACAGGAGTTCAATTCCCACTAGACGCAGATAAACACTCATCACGTCCAGAATGTCTTTTCAGCCGAATCTATTTCCTACTCTGTGGATACAGTAAAATCTTTCCTATGACTAAAGCAGCTGGAACGTGTATCTGGCTTCTTCTCTCTATCTACTGGCGGCATCTAGAATGAGCTAAACTTCATTTCCATGCTTCCTAACCACCTTCATGCAGAGTGTACCATTATTTAAAATGCAACCCAATTACAGTCATGTATTAAAGAACAAAAATAAAACAGAGCAGATTCAACCACGTGTAATACACACTCCCAAACTGTCCTTGACACCCAAGCCAAGGTCACTGTTGTTGCTAGGCCTCTGCGCACGCAAAATCGGTGCAGGTGCGAACATGGCGTATCCTCGAGCTGAAAGCGTTCATTCTAAAACATTATTTCTCATCGAATCAGTTTCTTGCTGTTCGTGAAGCATTTACCAACGAGTATACTGACGAATAAGTTCCGAATAAGACAACAATACATCTATTGGTAACAAAACACGGAACACAGGAAGTGTTGGTCTGTGGCAAGTGCTCCTCTAGCGATGAAACAGTCGATATTACGGCTTTATCGATTTCAAGCAGTGCATCAGTTGCAACAATTCAACACTGACATCGGTTTCATCGCTTTGTGCCAGAATGGGTTCATTTGGAGCAGTTAGGTTCCGTTTTAAATGGAACACACTGTATTGTTATGTGCAGGCCCTGGGGTAAACGTTGTCTTTTATCTCTCAAACACAATGATATACATTGGTCAGTAAATTCAATGAGGGCATGTTAAACAGAAGACTCACGACTGCGTGTCATATTCACCACATCCTGCTCCGAACGACTTGTCTCTATTCTCTGAGATGAAGGAAATATTTTGCTGATGTCATTATGCATCCAGATATAAACTAAACAATGGCGATGTGTGTGCTGGACTGTAATAAGAACGCTTCTGAAAGGCGTTATAAAATAGGTTAAATACTACATAAATTCATACAGGATAAGAGACAGCAAACATTTCAGCTCCAAGACTCAAGGCTTGTCTTTCCCTGGGACAGAGGTTTCTTAAACCTGAATGAGACATCAGGTTCTCACGGAGGCAAGAAGCTTGCTGTTGCCATCATCAGGACCCTGATGATAGAGACAGCAAGCACATCCGAAACGTCCGTAAATGTATACTACATTACACGACAAAACAACACAGAAGGTATTCGTATTTTCTGTATCATGTTTTGAATGTAAACATTAATAATCACAAATATTATATATGTACAAGGGAACAGAGAAAAACGCAGACAATATCCACACACTGATCAGGAATCAAACCTGTGTTGAAGAGATAGAATACAGTCTCAGTCTATGTGGTTAAAGTAATAGACTAATTCATTAAAAAAAACTTATTACTGATCAAGTCCTGAGAATCTCATAGTCCTCAGCTATTCAAGAAATTCCACTCCATCTATGAAAACCGAAGGTTCATGGCCGTGTTCGTAAGTTTGCCACTGGACCCTGCACTGAGCTATTTGGAATTCAATCAAACCAATCTACATATTTCTTTTAATATTATCCTCCTATCTATGTTTACACATATTGATTTACGACGAACATTTTGTGCAGGCCTGTATTTCTGAATCTCCATAATCGCACTGTTTGTCCCATTCATCACATCATCGTCTTTGATTTAATCACGCAAATAATATCCAATGAAGAGACCAGATTATTAAACTTCTCACTATCCAACTTATTTCATCCTTCTGTTACTACTCTGTCTGAAGTTCAGACTTGTTTTAGCGATATTGATACAGTCCCAATATAACACGACGCCATTTATGAGAGAGGCCAGACTTGTTTTTAAAACCTGTTGTTAATCTATTAACAATTTACTCTCATGAATAGCAATTATATACAGGGTTTCAGGGCAATGAGCAGCATGTCCCTCAAAATTAAACCACCCACACAATTATTCTGAGTTGCCCTGTGAACGTACAATTTCCTTCTGGCGAAGGAATACTGGAAATAAATCTAAGTAGCTTTGCAATGATGACGTAACGATCTATGTCACTGTCAGACAGTGATATGTCTTCCAACTTTTCTTGGAATCAGTTCACTTGAACAAACCTCTGTACCACTTTCCGATTCTCTGCTAGTATAATTTCTTTACCAGCCGCCTACGATCCTGGCATTTGAAAAACACACGTAAGAAACTATAATAGAAGACCGGTTAGATATATTTAGAATTTTAAAATAACCCTGTTATATTTTCCTCCACGATCCGTTAGGGGATTCCGTGTCTTAATAACATGTAATAACATTATACGTATATTACCTAAACGATTTTCATAAAACTCAATATGAATTGCATATCATTTTATAGGCACGACATTATAGAAACCACAATTTAACACTACGGTATTCAAATTACAGTTCTGAAGATTTTCATAGCAATAAATCTGTGAAAAAGCAAGCAACTTTTACTACTTTAACTTTGTATAAAAATTAATAACTCTAAAATTTCAAGTCGCGAAATATTCGTGTCTCAATGTAGGATATAACTGGTCAATATTTGTAACTTTTTATCACATATTTATATAGTTATAAGACATATATTCACTCGTCATAATAGTAGCACTAAAATTTATAAACGACCAACTTTCCGAACAACAGGCTACTCTACGCCAATGCCCAACGTTTAAATTAATATGAATTTCTTGTCTTACTTATCCATAAATGTATCTCATAAAACAGTTAATAACACCTTAGAGTATAGGCAACCCACATCACGTGATTGTTTGTATATTACCTGACGGAACGCCTTAAGGCTGAAATACATACAGCACTGAGAAGGCCGATTCGAAGTAAACTGACTGCGATAAAAAGTAGTTTCAATCGCGTATAAGTCCATTATAGAAACGCAAATCAGATTGCCTGTGACCAAGAACTAAAACTTATCACCAGGTGGTATGCGTTAAATCTGTGGAACATGCGTTTAAAAAGGTTGGAGCAAAAAGTAGCATTGAAAAATGCACACGCGTTATTCTTGAAAAGGTAATAAAAATAAATCTGAATTCACTCATGCTTGCAGGATGCTTTATTCAACCCATAAAGGCAGAGAAAATTATCTAAATTGGCTTCAACTTAGAAACATTTTATGTGCAGTAACACAAAGAAATTACACGCAGTAAGACCAAAGTCATTTGCTGGCAGTAAGTGGAGTCTTTGAGAATTGTAGTGGGTGTATAAATGAAAGCTTTTATGAAGATATTCTTAGAATTTCAGCTTTTAGTTTCGAGGACCTCACATACTGCGGAAATAAAAGCTCAATGGCTCGGCAATTTTCGGAATGGGCATAGGGCGAATATAAGATTCTTCTGTGGGCGTTATTAAATACAATTTAAAACTTGTTAAATTCTCTTTTTACAGTTTCGAGCGTTACGAGGAGAAAGAACACAAACTTCAAAAATAAAAATAAAAATGAATGGGAGAAATGAGTAAAAATTTGATGCTCAAATTTAGTATATGAACAACCATATCAAACCCTAAGTCCTACTAACGTAGTTATTGGTTAATGTTCTCTTACTATTTACTGTTATTTATAACAAACTGTATCACACCCAGAAATAAAACGTGTACAAAATATTTAGACACCCGGTAGAACTGGATCCTAAGATCCGCTCACGGGATTTAATGCGAAGGAAGTGATTTATAAGTTGAAAGTTGCGGGTGAAATATGTGGATTACAGCGCAGTATTGACATCTGGCTGCAGGACGTATCAGACGCCAGCCCCAGACATGCTGACCGCGTTTAATGAGATGTCTGCATCCATGTGGCTCGTGCGTCAAGCACACGAAATCATCAACATTTTTTGTACAGCCATTTTGCAGAATTAAGATGGCTGTCTTCTGGGTTGTTGCACCGTGTAGTCTTACAGAAGTTTACCGACATATTAGATGCTGCAAGGACCTTTGAAACGTCGGTAAACTTCTACCACATTACACGGCGCAACAATTCAGAAGACAGCCATCTTCTAAATAGATGTTATTTAAGTAAAAGCTGTCAGAAGTGTTACTTTACTTGAAAAGTAAAGTAAAGTAAAATAAAGCTGTCTCACTATACGCCATGTAGGCGCTTGGGGGGAGTGGGGTATAGCTCCTACTCATTCTTGACCTCGGCACTAGATGGGGTGAGTGGTCAGCATCACGCCCCCGGCCGGATTTACCCCCGGGAAAGGACCCCGGTACCCATTGGATAGGAGGCTGGGTGGGAACATACCAAATTTGGCATATATTGTGAACTAAGCCCATGGGTAGAGGAAAATGTCGCCTTTATCTTCACTCCGAAGGTCAGATGTGGATTTTTTCCTCCAAAACTTCGATATCGACATACGAGTCCACAGGGCATCGCCGTTAGAACATCAAAATTCACAGTCGCTTAGTTAGTTTGTTAGTTCCTCAGGAGGTTACTCCCATTTGTATATAAGGCCATTATTAATTATAAGAGAGATAGAAGTCACATGAGAGAAAAGTCATTGTTTTGTTCGAGCTAATACGACCCCTCGCGGATATATCGCACGATTAACCGATTAATAACGGTTGCATGATAAATCAGTTTGTTGTCGAAGATATATTTTAATCAGGTTGATTTCACTGCCGTTGCACTTTATTTATGAATGTGTAAAAGAGTGAAGTTGAGGCCAGGGGGCGAAGCTGTGTTCCAGCTGCGCATTCACGCAACCAACCTGCCGCGTTACTCAGAACCAGACAGGTCAATCGAAAAGTTAACCGCTTGTTTTTAAAACAGAAAACACGACTACAATTTCTTTGTTATAAACTTTGGTTAAAGTTAAATTTAATTATACTGAAATTCCATACGATTTAAGTATTTATGCGATGGACGTATTCTGGGTTATAGCGCCGTATAGTCTGGTAGAAATTTATAAACGTTTTAGAGGTCTCGTCGTCCTGATGATAGAGGCACCAAAGACCTCTGAAACGTTGGTAAACTTCTACCAGTCTGCAGGACGCTACAACCTATAAAACAGTTATCTTCGTACTGACCGCCGTGAGAACCTCAAATCCCATCTAAGTATTTATTTCGTTTCAAACATATGTCCTCTTTAGTCAGGTACACACGCGTCTGCTTTTACATTAAATGTGTTTTACATTGAATCTATTAAGTCTGATCAGAGTCAGAAAAAATTCATTGTTATAATTACTCTTATTTCTTTTGTAACTGCCTTGAAATGTCCTTGAGCGTAAATTTCTTTGAGATTTTAATAGGTTTTTCCCCATAATTTTTCGACTAAAATTTGCTATGCATTTACAGTTTCCTCCATGAGTGCTAAATGCAACCCTTGCCATCCTTCTTCGATTTGCTCGTCATACACCGTAACATTATGTCTCCTGTAAGACTTGAGGTTCTCACAGCGGTGAGTATGAAGATTTCTGTCTTCTGGGTTATTGCGCCTACACAGCGCAATAACCCAGAAGACAGAAATCTTCATTATGTCTCCTGTCTGTGCAATTTTCTATATTCTCATGTTACTTCTTCCTTCTTAAGTCAAAATATTCTCCCCAGCACCTGGACCGTAAGAGGAAACACTAGCTTTTAAAACAAACATAAAGAACGATATATAAATTGATAGTGCTGTTCTTCTTCTGGGTTTAAATTATGTAAACTGTTCGTTCCAGACTCGCTGAATGTTTCCGGACTGAATCTATTTTAGCGGAAGGCCCCTCAAGCTGCACAGTGATATGAGTTACGGCTTGTAATGTAATATAATCACGGCTAGGAACAATCTGAAAATGATATTATACGCATTCCGAAGCCACGAGCCAGAGAGAACCGCGGATGGCTAACGCGTTAAGCAGTCCCGAGGGCAGAGGCTTTAGTAAGCGGCCCCATCATTCTTCCAATGCGATATCCACGCACCGAATCGGACAAGGGGGACCTTCACCTCCACTAAAATTACTATCATGGAAGCTACACCTACAATGAAAGCTGAAACTATTTTATTTTATCCAGACAAGAATATCATAGATTTAAAATTATACATGTGGTAAGGAACCAGTTTGAAGACGCATTTACTTCGCAAGAAGGTGACTTTAACGACACTCAAACACAGTCCTACGTTTTATTTTGTTCCAGTTTGTGGGTAATAGGAGATGTGATTAAATAACTAACATTAGGAATGTGGAAGTTGGTCTCTCATTATTTTAGAAGATAAAGATACAATATCATTTATAAACCTCGATAGAGTGTACACTTTAGATCGCATGCATATTATTAGACGTCGAGCCGTTTCTGAATAAGTATACTGAACAAGAGCTAGTCACAAGTCAAAATTAAACTCGCCATAAAAATTTTAATGTAAATGTCCCATATAAAATTTTGCCGAAATCTGACAAGTGGTTCAGGAAATCAAAAGCAAGGCTTCACATTATACATTGTACATACGCCTTACGTATTTTACATAAATACGGCACAGATGTACCCTTTGGACAACCCTGGTCTAAACTTGGGCTGAAATCAAAGGCGATTAATCCCAAATACTTGTTATTCAAAGAACGTGGCCTTGAAGTTTAATTATGCTTTCTTAAGTGGACGGTCCTTTAGTTGAAATTATCGGAATCTGATTATATATGTAAGCCTGTAAGTTATGGAGTTCTGTCGCAAGAATTTCAAATGAAGGCTTGTGGTAACTTTCAGTTATCATTCTTCGGAACTACTAAACAAGATTGTTAATAGGATTATAAGACACACCAAATCGACTGCAGCATTATATCACAGAATGATTTAATGAGGAATGCCTCATATTCAGAAGGCTGACAGATCACATCCAATGACATAACCTGACGAAGGCCATTAAAAATTCGTCAGCCTCTTTCGAATATCCTTTATCAGCTGAACAAGCCAGTTAGGATTTGAGGCTCTGTTGTTACGACGCCTCTGCATAAAATGAAAGCAAAATGGAGATGTCATTCCTGACTGCATGTCGTCGTGTTTAAATTTCGAAACAAATGACAATTTTCCTTTGTAATTTGATATGAGAAATTTAGACTAAAATAATCTGGTTGAACATCATTGCCGCCTGTTTCAACAAAATAAACTCTTAATATAATAATCGATGTTCAATTATGCTTGACTACACAAGTGTTCCGTTGGTACTATGCGGAGAAAGAATTAAATTCATTTCTGAATGTGGCGACTCTGGTATCAATAAATGCAAACAAGGCTATGATGGCGCCTACGGTGGGGTTTGGTGGGAGTCTGGCTTCAGTCGTGAGGATGTTTTAAAGGTTTAATTTACGTAATAAAAAGGTATATATATTGTACTTTCAATGTGATTTAAAGATAATACTGTAATAAATTGTATTAATCTTCTACATAACAAAGGTTAATTCCTGTCAACTTTTATGGGCCATACAGTACTTGAATTAGTATAATAGGAAACTGACTCTTAAATTACATGTATTCTGCTAGCAGGTGTACAGCTAGTCATTTGTGAACCAGTAATGGCAGTAAAAAGGATAAAACTATAATAACAGTGAAATATCAGAAAGGAAATTCTTGCATTACAAATGCCAATTAGGATAAAATATCTTCTGATTTATCTAGAGATTGTACATGATAAATCAGGCCACCTTACTGAAGCCCATTCCATCGGAGTTCCTAGACTTGGCTACAGTGGCCTCTTCTGAACAAACAGATGAAGTCTCCGCAAGTGCCAATAATTTAGCGGCATGACTAACATATTTCTAGCTCACTGCACAAAACTGTCGACTTTAATCGTGAGGTTGAATAGAACCATCAAAATAATTTTTACTGATGTTAAAATACACGATTGTCTACACAAGTATTATAAAACGACGGAAGAAGTTAGCTGAAGTCACTTGTGAAAAATACCACAAACGTGCCCTAGCAACGACCACGACCACTTCCCACCAAGTACTCCACAGTTTACTATAATATAATCTACCTCTCATGGCAGTGGACGATAAATAACATCTGATACTGATACAACGTCATTGAAATTTTTTCAACAAACTGCTTTAAACAACAAAATGAAAAAAAAATAAAAGTCAGAATAAATAAGAGTTAAATTCGAATTTGAAACTTCATTTACAAAATGTTTCCCGTAAAATATTTAAAGCATGATTGCCTTAATATCTAATAGCTTCTCACGAAGGGCATAGCTTCAAGGAGTTAGTTGGTTAGTTTGTTATTAGTTAAATGTGCCGAAAATAGAAAAAAAAGTTCTGTTGACCAAAAAATGACGTCAATTTAAAATACATGTAATTCAGCTACCGCGAAAAGCCAGACGTTGTTATTAAGACCATCTTTTGGAACAGTTTTGATATGAAAGCTGGTTTGCTTTTCTTCACTCTCGCAACTTAAACATTAATTGCTCGAAGAATGAGATCGCACACTTAGCTTTATTCAAACAACAAGCGCGGACTAGGGGCCCTATTCGCTTAACATAATTCTCGTGAAACCGGCTACTTCTATTAAGACGGACGAAGTGGGGTCTCTAGTTCGTAATCCGCAGCGTTCAATTTAATGTTCGGATAATACAGAGTAATTCTTTGTCTCATTTACGCAATTCAACATTCTTGTATCACGCAGGATGAACTGATCGCATTCCAACACTCACTCTTACGGATTCACGGGTATTAAAATAAGCTACGTCAACATATGTAGAATGGCTGACTTGCTCATTTCCACTTCCATTTTCAGAGAGAACTTAAAGCCATGTTAGTTCAAAAATAAAACTCTACAATCCTCAACACTCTAGAACAAATGGTATCGTCATACAGACTCTAAACGCGCACGTATATAGGCAAATACAAGCAACATATAAATATTCTAAGTAGGGATTATCTGATCTTTATATGACCACACCAAGGGCCCTATTTATTCTTTCCCTTTCAAAGTACTGGGTCAAAGAAGATAATCTCTGCCTGGTACAGTAGGAGATGCAAATTGTAGATCTGTAACTCAACAAACCTACTGGAGTATCATCCACACTCTACGCCGTAAAAAGTTGCGACCATAATTTTAATTTGCGCAGAAGATAAGTGATCTTTGAGAGGCTGATTCCATGGTCCATGGTCTTAAGCAGTTGATATTTATTGCGCCGATCAAGAGTTTTTACTTAGTGGTATGCAAACCGAAGGGTGACCACTGTCATTAAAGACCAGTAATTGGAACATTTTCGGAGCTAATTTATTCCAAGTGACATTTAAGTTTCTCGCGGCGGCCAGTATGAAAATTATTTCGTTCTTCGTTGTTGCAGTCTGGCAGAAATTTACCAGCGTTCAGAGACGCTTACCGCCTCCATCATCAAGGCGATGGTCCATTTCACATCATCACAATGCCTCTTCTAAAACAATTTTTATGTCATTCCCAATTACACGCCAAGTCCCCTAAAGTATCTAGGTTTTCGAAGCAAAATTTGGTAAGCATTTTATGTAACTGTTTCTGCGTAACAATTAAAATTCTGAAACTCCACAAAATATAACTTTCCACATTCTAGTCATTTCTTATCATCATATATTTTTCTCGGCACTTGTTCTCAGCGATCTTCATTTTCACTTCCTTGAGACTTACAGATCCAGTTTTCGATCCTTCGATCCGTATTAAAAATATAAATTACATTTCCACACAGCTAAGGATTCAAGAATCCTCCAAGAGTTCGACCTTACTCTTTTCCAAATTAAATCTTCGAAAGATTTTGTATTTTGATTACTAAAGAATTCTTCTCATGTTCTGTATGGCACGGAATACGTACGGCGAGAGTATAATGGATTGTTGTCGGCTTCTTCGTATTCGCTTGAAGAAATTTATGAATACCAGGATATAAGTGAAATTTGTATTCATCTTGAATCGGATAGTTTTGTCGTCATCAGTATCACATGTTAAGCTCCTGTTCTGTTCCTATTACAAGGATTAAATCTGATTCTTCCATCTTTGGTCGGACGTGCTTTGCATATTCTACACTTCGGTTTAGTGTCTCTTATAACATTAGCTTCGAGATTCAATTGTCATGCGTTCTTTACAAATGATCTATGAATTTCCTTCAATTCTATTTTATTTTCGTATTTATATAAATTATTCACATTTCTTATGTAATACCATTATTATGTTTATGATTCGTCATGATGTGGTCAGTAATCGGTCTGAAGAAAGACATTTCCTGCGTCTTCCATTCTTCTCACTTTCCTCGAGTTTGAGAAGAAATTTTTTCACATTTTAAAATTTCTGAAATCGTGGCGCGTGTTACAATCGATAGCGTCTAAGAACCAATACATCACCCTTTTTATTGAAAACTTATTATTAAATCAGAAGAACGTCTTACAGTCGATGGAGTCTTACAATCGTGAAAATGGGGTATTTCCAAAATCACTATTATGGAAAGGAAGATGACAGCGTAACTAGAATTTGGATCAAACCAGATTACAAACAGGTCTGAATGGGATAGAAGAGGTTTGTTGTTTCACTTGCAAATTTATGGTTTATTAAACGACATTGTCAGTAGCTCAGTTTACAAAGAGTCGAATACTGGAATGATTAATTAATCAGTGATCATAAATTGTATGAAAGGAAGTGGTTGTGGACTGATTTTAGATGCTATTCCAGACGGATCACGATTGTTGTTAATTTAAGTAAACATTCCACAATTTAGCGTTTAAATAAACCAGAATACACCGTAAAAGCTTTCTAAGAAGTACATTTCCATTAATAATACAATTTCATCTCATAAATACATATATTAGTTTACATAATATGAGCTTAAAAATTTTCGTGTATACCTGGATGGAGTGCAAAGGACAAACAGCACGAACGGAACGAAAAATAACTTCGGTTGGACAATCCAAATTACAGTGTCCACTTGGAACATAGTTATAAATGGGATGAAAATACTAAACAGGAGCGATTATTTCCCTAAACAGCATTAACTAATTAATCTTTAAAATGGAAAAGCTTTTCTTTGAGTTAGAATGTAAACTTTTTGATATTGTAATAGGTTTTCAGACAAGCAAACATAATTTCGAATTCTCAGAATTACCGTGAAATTTTAAATTCAGCGTATAACACATCTGTTGTATTTAATTGTAACTTTCAGTACGAATGTGGCCATTCTTGTAATTCAGTGTTTAGAGTGTGGCGATTATGTAGGGAGATCAAATCTCGCTTAAGTTTTCCGTGACCAAACAGACTTTCCAGCTGTGAATTCTATAAAAGCAGTTTGTCTGCTGATGTGTGCATTATGCTGCAGAGAGAATTACTTTTAACAGTGTCCATATTTGTACAAGTGTCATTTATTTTCATTCTTTTTATTTTAAAGAAATCAATTTGTCCACTTTCCTTGACAGACACAGAGCGTGTCTCTGCTCGTGACTTACTCTGATCACTGTAACAGTGACATAAGTAAGCCACACTTAACAAAAATTTCTTTAATAAGTAAAATAAAGAATAACAAAAAAGTATATAATTTTGGTTGTCTGTACCTTTGATTCATTGCACATTCTTTTCCTATCTCCTCAGAATCAATAAGTGCATATCTGATCACAACCACAGATACAAATACTCAAAATACTTGATTTAATCACCCTAATCGTACCGGATGGAGTTGAAATTATAAAGCTCGTCATCATAATTTTTCCACCCTCCTGTCACTTTATCCCTCTAAACATATAATAGATTAATAAATTTAATGCAACAGGGCTATAAATTCACTTGAGGCCTTTTTACACGACTGTCTCACAAACACATCGATATCAAATAAACATAAAGCTGCCAGTTCTAATTGGTCTGAAAGAGTAACTAATCTTTTAGTAAATTCATATTTATCGGGCTGAATTAAGGCTAGGATGATTTCATTGCTTACTGGATCCGTACAAGGCTTGATGCTTTAAAGTCGTTTATGTTGTAGAAAGTCACAGCTGTGGAGTAGCTAACATGAACTTTTTATTAAAAGTTATTAGCAAGCCTTTTAAAAATATTATTATACATTAAAGACTAATGATATATTACTCATGGTTTTTTACATATTAAAATTTATTCTCAATATTTTTTCGTCATGGTGTTAGTTCCGTGGGATTACAAACAACAAACGTTCTTAATGTTTATGAATATGTAATCAGGAAAACACGAGCAACATCTTAGTAATCCTTGGCAGGGTTAAGACCTTTAATTTATTCTGGAAGATTCAAAGTTATTAACTTGCACGTTATCAAATTTAATGCAATGTTATTAATTACAGATCAAGAGAGACCAACATAAGTATGTTTTATAAGCTACGTATAGAACATTTTAAATACAATTTCATACAACGAAAAAAATTACCAAGCGCAAAATATTCCTTCTTCTACAAAGTTAGTTTCGACAATGAAACTTAAAAATACGTATTTCTAAGTATATAGTCCTATTCAGAAATATCCTATTTGGTTTGACAATGGGACTTTGACACAGTTGTTTCAGAAACTGAAACACCCATAGAGTTGACTTCAAGGTTGGGATTTTAGAAGCAATCAGTTTAGAAATTCTTCCCTGATAATTATTAGTTCTGAAACTGGAACTATGAAACAGCCATTTTCAAGACTGCTTGTAAATTCTCAAAGCTCTGGTTCTGACAAAAATCCCGCCAGGTTCCTTACGCCCGTGTTGCTCTAATTGGTATTCTCGCTGCAGACCTGTCAGTAGCCGTCACTGCTATCCTTTTTAGTTGTCCAAGTACAATCTGGTTCACTGAAACCTCCCAACGAAATATCTGATGAAACTCAACGGCGCATGACATGACAGAATCTGACTTCCAGGGCTAACACTACCGACTAGTCTTCGGATTTGGAAGAAATCCGAAAACATCTTATCTTTTCCAATTCACGAGCGCGAGGTACCTTGGTTACTCGAGTGAAAAAATTCCTTTTCATAAGCCACGTCATGTCATAATTCATTTGTCTCTTTCTCTGCAAAGGAGATTAAAAGCAAAGTCGGGGCTAAGACTTATTCTACAAAGATATAAATAATGAAATTTACCTCAGAAAAATAAGTCTATATGCTAATATGACTCAAAGCGACGTAGTGTCAGAAGATGAAAACAGAGACAGGTGCGTATACATTGAATCTGAATTGTTTAAAAAATTTTGACAATGGTTAATGTCTTGTCAAGAAACTACTCGTACGTTTCTACATAAACGTTTATTCTTTGTTTATAAACTGCAATGTGACGGTTTATTATAAAAGAAGCAAATGTAGAGTGACTTTTGAACATACCGCAGTGACACAAATTGAACATATTACATTAATTTCCCATTTTTCATAAACCAATCAATGCCAAAAAATTAAACTCTGAATATCACAGTACACAAACTCGTAATGAGGTTAACCATATTATAATTTATTTTTTAATTTCTAACGCTGTTAATTTGTTATAAAAACGTGGTTATCAATGTAAATCGTCTTGAAACTATTATTAGTTTAACACTAACATAGAACATCGTCTGAGTGGCCCTTCCTCTGAAGTTTTCCGCATAAAATTCTATTTTCATTTTTTATCCTCCATGATATAATTACTCTACCAATATTTGGCGAAGAATATATATTGTGAAGCTCCTAATTACGAATTTTTCTCTAATATTCTATTACATTCCCCAGTATCCTGTTTTCAAGCACCAAAACAATTTATCACATCAGCCACGGAAGAAATAAAATTTACTTCAAAGACGTTTAAAACACACGTTTAAAAATACAAATTCTGAGCTTACAGACTTCGAAATGTGTTACTTAAAGACGTTATAATACCTACTACAATGTTTTGGTAATTTCGATAATTATAATAATGAGTGAAATTTCAGTTCATGCATGGATATAGGCTATTCCACAAAGCTTTATCAACAGTAGTGGTTATTTAGCATCAAATTATATGAGAAAACTGTGTTCAGTGAACTTTACATAACGGAAGACAAAGCGATCTTAGCCTATTTTAATCTGAGGAAAACCAAGGATATTTCAGAATAGTCGGTGTTCCGGCCGAGATTCTAACAGGACAAGTCTCCAACCAACCAATCCAGTCACCAATGCAGAACGACTGCAGTAGGTGACCTAACTTGAAGGTACTTTCAGAAAGAGTAGAAAATAAAGAAGACTGGGAGTCTGTGTCTTCTCCCACGGGCGTTGTAAATTTTTCATTCCTCGGTTCACATACCTAAATTTTACATGAGGGTAGAGGCATAGAACTCGCGACCATCATGTCATAAATTGTATTACCGTCCACCAACACGTAAGGAGACGGGCCACATTGAATATTTGAAACAGTTTATAGTGAACTGTGTTTCTGACTTCGTTAGGTTCGGTGTATGTCACAACAGCCATGCCCGTTACGTCATTCTCGCACAAAACATTTTGGAGCCATAAGCCAAAACCCGCTTCAATACCCCTGTTACAGGTTTTTACACGCCCCCTGGAAACTGACGCAGAGAATTTTGACGCTGCCAAAAGATGCTATATTGAGGTTGTGAGTTTACCGATGTTTTTCAACAACAAATTGGAAAACCGACGCTGCTACAAGTCGCCATATTTGGCATAAACAAAGTTCGTAACGACATCTGACAAAAGTTACAAACACGACGCCAAGCGTCGCGACACCTTTCATTATGACGGCCATGATGATGTGATTCTCTCTTTTGCAGTTTTGCAATGGAAAATATTTTTAAAGTGTAACTTCTTCTGGACAGACAATGGACAGACAATCTTGTTGGCCCAATGTTGTGGATTACGTAACAGGTTCTTATTGCTTCTGTGGTGTAATAATAATAAATTTTACTGTAAGACTTAGGGCATCGGCGGTGCTTTATTTAACGCATGTTTGATATTACACGAGGAACTTAGTGTGAAACTTAGAAAGCTTAGATGACTTGCCATGCGAGTAGAATGTGCGAAACACGGGGAGAATAAAGAATTTTTGTAAAGAAATATACTTGAAAAATCGAGAAGGATATTCAAAGATTGATCTTTGGATGATCTGTTTGGGTGATGGGAGGTTGACTTGTGACAAAAACAACATTTAAAGATTTGTTGTTTTACACAAATTAGCTTTCCTTATAAATATTAGACAAAGATTAAGGTAACTGTCTGATTACATTACAAGCATTCATAAACACGAAGACAGACGCGACAAGATCTTCAATAAATTATGTGACTCACTTTATTGGAAAGTTGTAAGCTACATTAGTTCTGAAACGCCCAATACGCCTGTAATGATCGTATGAGAAGCTCTGATATAAAATTTCTTCGCTCTGTTTACACAGACTTAGAAGCCTGATTACGTGTTACTAGTTCCTGGTTATTCCATGGCACTGTCTAATTAAGTGAGGATGCAAATTAACTAGAAATAATGGAACCCCTGGAATATGCTGAGCTAAAGTAGGATTAACATGCTCTCTTCTGCCAATAATTCTTTTTCAGGCCACTTTATCGACTTATATCTAGAGACAGGTTCAACAGGTTTTTGTATTGGATTTGCTCATACAATTCTTCCATTGCCTCTCACAAATTTTATCCGCCCCTTGCAATAAATTCTGCTAGCTGTTTGTATAATTAGACTGGACTTGCCATAATTAATTCAAATAAATTACCAGACAACCTACCGATAGGTCACGAATTATCAAGGCACATAGAAACATACAGAATTCTGTACTCTGATTTTGATTAAGAGGTTAAGCAAGGATCAACTAACAGACGATGTACGAACCAGGGATCATAGTTCTGCTAGTCCCTGTAATTTTTAAATTTTTTAACAACTTACGAACTTTGTTGCTAAAATTAAATTAATTTTATAACATAGGCTTTGTATAATAAGTACGACGCTAGATCGTATAAAGTCTCACTTAATCCCGTAGGATATCCTTCGACTTAAAATCTGAAGTTACTCGGCATACATAAGAGGTCCACAAGAAACTGCATAAAGTAATATACAGCTATGGGCAAATCCCAAAAGTAAGAATTTCGGAGCAATTAATTTCTTCTAAATTTCGTATTTTCAAAACGGTGAGTAAAATGTGCATTGATAAGAATACAAATTTTTGTTGTCCCATTCTCCTCTGGAAATAAATATATAAAGTGTTTAATTTTCAGTATAAAATACGGGTTACATGAAACACCTGCAGACATATTAATTTTTATATCGTAAGCAGGAGAGTAAATGTAGAAGAATAAAAGTTTTTAGAATATAATTTGGTTTATTGGGTAGAATTTTGTTCCTCGAAATTTGTTTTTTTGTAGGGGTAGAATTAATAGGATTGCAATTGATATAAATAGAGCAATTTTTTTCTCACTACCTAAACAAAAGAAGTTGTTGAATTTGAAAGACTGTCTAGAGATTGCCCCTAATTTCTGTTTTGTCAGAAATTATCGTGTAAGTGGTAGTTGGTAGAACACTTTAAAAAGATTAAAGTTCTAGTAGGAGCTTACCGACGTTTCAAAGGTGCTTACTACTTTCATCATCAGGAGACAGCCATCTTTAGTACGAATTGCAGTCGATATTGGATAAGAATAGTTAAATGACCTGGAAAACCAGCCAAATTAACAAAACGAAGTCACTAAATATACAACTATCTATTCTAGTAGATGAAGGCAGAAATATATTACTACCACATCGGGGCTACGGTCCACCGTGACCGGTGACGCCTCTGAAGAATTTTTTGAACGGCAAAACTGTCCTCGTATCTAAATCATGGCACGAGTGTATACAGAGAGCGAAATAAATACCAGAAATCCATGGAATCGAAGTCTTAATAATATGTCGATATAGATTCATTCGTCACATAGGCCCCTCTGCCTTTAAACGAGACTAAACGTGATTTACACAACACAGTTGTTCAGAAGACACCGATGAATTGTAAAGCAATGAGAATTATAATTTTCGTAGCTGCTAACTACAAAATTATGTATGGGGTTAGAACTTGTATGTCTGTGCTATCAGCTTGTTTAATGCCTCAAGCAGCCGTAGCCTGTAATTAATTCCTGATAAAACTGAATAAATCAAATCATATGATTTCTACAAAACCGAATTGACATCTTCTTTAATGAAATCCCAATACAGAAGCAAATCACGGGTGCAGTCTGTGTTAAGATGAGCGTAGGATTGGACCGTTCAACACTAGAATCGCGGGTTCGAATCCTGCTAAATGCATAAATAAGTATTTGACTTGAGATGGACCGGTGCGTCGTTAAAGGAGTCTTAACGGAATGTATAAAAGCTTCATTCTTTTATAGTTAGTCCTAAATTGGAAAAGGACACAGGGCATAATTTATAATTTTCTAGAAGACACAAGCGTAAAAGAAATGCTGACAATAGTAGTCAATTCTGGAACGAATTTGTTGTGTAAACATAGGTGTTTTACGTCTGCCACATTTCATGCTTTTGTTTTGGTAAGAAAACTATTTTGTACAGTCCCAACAAAAAACAAGAGCGGAAAGGTGTTCTCCACTGCAGAACACATATTTTTGACAAGTCATTGATTGGCCTTAGTGCTCATCTATTACAGATAAGTCAATCGCATTACACACACAATGAGTGGCCAAATTATGTTTTTTCTTATTCCAAAATTGTTTGAAATTAAAGTTACAGGTCTTAATGCCTGCATTTAATATCATATGCCAATTTTAGCACTATAAGCCGCTTTTGTGAAAAATGGATTAAGCTGAATTTTGCTCCGAAAGGTTGGTACCCACTTACAAGTCCACTCACATCACAACCCAGAAAACACCCATCGACAACTTCACGTCCATGATAACCTTGTATTTAATAAAAAGTTTACAACCTTATAACTGGAGTAACACTCTTACCTTCATGGATCTGAGAGTTGAAAACTGTTGGTCAGTTAAATTAACCTAACAAAACACGTGAACATGGCCAGAAGTGATTATTCGTAAGGCCATGAAAACATCTGCATGATCTAAAGCTTTTATAAACAGTATTAATATTCTAAACTAATATTCAGTTCATATGCTTTACTACAATTTCTAACGCCTTCAACGTAACTTAATCCGAGGCCCGTCCATAAACTACTTGAATTTATTTGGCAGTAAATGACACACCCACAATCAGAAACTAAAGAAATTCAAAGTATATGTAGGTTAAGAGACATGGCAAGGGTATCTCCAGGGGCCCACGCACGCGACTGTCTGATAAAGAGGCAAGTTCGTGTTTTGTGAGTCGATTAAGATATCGATATTACAGTGGTAGGCGAGCTTTGGAAATGTAACTTAGCAGTAATACGTACACTGCTCGAGTCATATGTTGTATTTCGTGATAAAACTAACAGCTTCATCCTTCGTAGGCGAGAGATACTTTATTCTTTTCTTAAATTCATCTGGCCTAAAACATGCCGTTTTTCACCGACAGACAAGAACAGACATTTAAAAACGGTTACTTCTAAAAGGGTGTAAGTACAAATTTCAATTCTTCAAAAAATGACTTTGAGGTTTCTTAAACTGTTCAGAAATTAATGTTTTTAACGTACAATCAGAAATAAATCGTGCAATGTGTCGCAAATTCGCGAACTAAAATAATGAACTTCGCGGTGTTGTACTAAGTACTAAAAATTTGTATTAGTGAGGTTCTGAGTTCGAGCCTCGGCATACGTATGGCAATGCGAATGAGGCTTGGCATTGTTTCCTTCGTGATATATAGGTCTAACCTAAGCAGTTGGTAAGGTCTGCCCAAGAAAACAGAGCTTACAATTCTTGATGGGGCAATGCATTTCCCGACATAATCTAATTCCTTCTGCTCTGTGTCCACCCATTTGTGGGCTGGTCCCATCTGTCCGCGGAAGGCCAGAATGACGTCACAACATGCTTATATATAACAGTTATCGGCATAGTAAGAACTCTAGTCAGGGAAATCCAAAACACAGTTCTTGTTCTTTGGTTCTGTTTATGCACAAACAGATAAACTAAAAAAATATGTTAATTTATAACGTTTCTTGAACGTGTTAACAGTTTCTGGATCGCAGGCTAAGCAAAATAAATACCCACTTTCCCATTAATTTTTCCGACTATAAACTTGTAGTAATTTCAGTTCCGTCCCATGCGTGCTACATGCTCCGCCCGTCTTATCCTATTTCACTTGATCGCCCTAAAATAAAGATGGAACAAAATCTGTGTTTTCCTTTAAATGTTTGCATTCTTTCTCTATTTGACAATCATTCATTACTGAAAGATGGCTGTCTTCTGTGATGTTGTTCCTCGCAGTCTGGTAAAAGTTTACCCGCGTTTAAAAGGTACTTGCTGCCTTCATCATCAGAGAGATGAATAACTCATTGCCCAAACGCAGCAAGCATCTTCCTATAAATACTCAAATAAGGTGCTCAAAATAATTAAACTCTGAAGACTGTCTTGTCCAGTTCTGTAGAGAAAGATGCTTGACGTATTTCCTCAGCGTATAAACTTATGTCACTTTCGTACTAAAAGTGATAGGAGCGGGTCGGAAATTTTACGGCCAGATTGGAGACTGTCGAACGACAATGTGTCACGAATAAAAATGTCAATATCAAAATATGAGAACGGGATTGGTCCTTGCATCCATGTCTCATTTAATAGTCCTAGTATCTGGAAAATCGTAAATGCAGCGACAGCAAGTAGGAAGGACGTGTTGTAACGCCACGCGGACGGTATCAGCTCGCATTTGTGCAATTGGAACATTTAACCCAGATTATTTTAAATATGAACTCACATATCTAGAACAGCGTCCTGAAGCATGTGCATTACACTTCAACGCTGTACTCCAAACAGCGCAAAGTACCAGGAATTAGTTATGACTCTTACTTTGATTTTAAATGCTTTCAATGCAAATCGCTAAGTTTATGAATCATATTAGGCAACTTGTTTAATTCTAAGACGTGATATCACAGTCTCACTATTACATGCATAATGAAACAACCTGTTTGAATACTGGCTGATCATTTTCAGGTGAAAACGAGACGAATCTTATCCAAGTCTGGCATTGTCAATTATGTAGTTGCTGTGTCATACTGTACATACCCCAAAATTGATTGCAGCATTTAAATGTGTGGAAACGTCTATTCTGTTAAAATAGTCTAAATTTTGAAATTGATTATATATAAGGAGCTAAATATATATATATATCTTTGTTTTTAATTTTGTTTATTCTGATACATTTTATTTCAGCTGATTTGCAGGTGCAAGTAATGTGAATATAGACTAATAATCCCTCCTTGTGCAAGATTATAAATAATCATAACCTATTTGAGGTGTACCTTTTTAAGTAAAACAAAGTGTATTTACATATGGATGTCAATAAGCATTTCCAACACACATTACATAGATATCCAAGGTTAAGAGTGAAATTTACAGCAGTAATAAAATAAAATTGGAAAAGCAGGAAATATTTAAGTTGTCAAAGATTTTTCCGAGTAGACTATTATGAAATTAGGAAAGTCCCATAAAGTTATTGCTACAATCATGCTAATTTGACATTTGAGACTAAAATAAAAGGAAGGCCTATTTTGTAGACAAACTTTTAAAGAAGATGAAGTTTCAGGAATTAAAACGAGAAGCTGAGAATATGGAAAACTGGCGAACTCTTTTTGGGCAGAACAACGGACCTGTTGTCAGACAGAACACTAAATAATAATAACGTAATATTTGTATCTTGGTTTGCTGAGCTTCAGAGAGCATAAAATATAACAAATCTGTAAAAATTAAACAAGTAAAAGTACTAAAAAGTTGTCACGTAAAATTTGTGTTCTGAACGGTTGGTCTGGGGTAAGAAAAGTCGACCGGAAAGTAATTTATGAACACCTATTAAAATATTCTTACTTAGGAGGCCTATTCCTTCGGAACCCTAAATCACACGACGCCTCGCCATTAATTTTCTTTGTACCAACATGTGGCGCGTGGATCCTGATGTCTTCTACACAGTTCTACTGTGCATTTGCTCACAGCTACCCCAGAAGGCTGAGATTGTGTTTAAGAGTCTATGACATAATCACATGGGTCGCATGTCCTTATGACACACATGTTTTATGAACACAAATTAAATGCCAGCAAGGTCTCATTTCAGCTGTTTTGCAAACGGCAGACATACTGCTCTTGTTTGTCTGTACACACTCTACAGCAAATAAACTACTTCTTAATTTCATTCTTCGTCTTTCGTACTTTCTTTACATGAAGTGCACAATGGGTAAGACCCGAATGTACGTTTAGCCGCAAATGTAATCTGTGAAATCATTTAAGGAATTTAGGTTAAACTTGTTACTGGGTGGGGGGGGTGTTCACTGAAAATTGTAGGGTGAATTCAATATTGACCTTTTCAGCGCAATACAAATTTCACACGAAGGTCAAATCAAACTTCTGTTGTTTTAAGAAATGGCCGGTCATACATAAACAATTTTGATCATAATAAATAATAATAGTTTGGGCCCTTATCTCTGGAAAGCGATTGAGTCCAGCAGAGCAGGTTTTGCCTGAGGACTGGAGACAAATTCCAGTCTCCGAAACGTCGTATAATTAAAAATAGGATTACGGGTAATGTCTAAAAACTTGTTTGAATGATACACCATCGTCACAAGTCTTCAAATTTAAGCCTTAAAGAAATAATCTTCATGTATGAAATGATTTACCTTTTCATCAATATGTGCTGTGGCAGTTCTGTGTAAGATGGGGTCAGGTATCAGCTTTGTCGCGGAAATGTATGATAGAACGGATGTGCTCTAGACTACAAAATTGTTAAAAACCTGTTCTGGGACAGGATGTTCTGAACGAGATGTTTCACACTTTCGTTTGCCTCTTCAGACGAATATAATTACAGACTTCAGTTCATGCTCAGTCCCCATTTTGATTTTTGTCCGCAACTTTAATCGAATTTTCCTATCGATCTATAGTGTCATAAATCTATTAAGCGGCATAGGAACAGGGGTATGTGACTTCTCGAGACAACAAAGCAACGAAAAATACCATTAATTCCTGCATGTCAGAAACTGACGTAATAAAGCCGTACTATAGGTCAATGCATTGCCCCGTAGGCTGCACCCATATTGTATTTAGAGCATACTCAACCTCAAATAATATAATGGCTTTATGATTGGGTCAAAATGCTGTGTCAAGTTTGCCAAACGAAGTGTTTTCAAATTTTATTGCCTCTTCATATAGTGAACGCATGTGTGCGTCACTTGTCATAGTATACATGTGAAAGAGCAGAAATGTCACTCTTACCCGTCTGATTGGTTCGTTAAAACGAGATACAAGTCATAGAGAATGATTTCTGAAAATCAATCCGCAAGAAACCTAAATCAAGTAGTACAATGCATTATATAGGCCTTTCTTTGTTACATCGAGTGCAAAATGTCTGAGCATGCAAACTTCTGAATCTTTACATTCGACTTATTACGGCAATTTATCTTAAATTAATAAATTCCTGAGGGAGATTTCAGGTTATCACGGCGACGATTATGAAAACAGCTGTCTTCTGGCATACTACGCCATGTAGTCTGGTAGAAATTGATCTTCATTTCAAATATGTTTGCTGCCTCCATTATCAGGGCGATGAGTCACACGATATTGGCCTACAGCATTAATTTGTAAAAAGTATAGGCTTACTTTGCTCAGCATCTCTGAATAGGTTCTTTTTATTTGGCTAAGGAGTTCCTTAAATAAAATTTTATAATAAATTAACTGAATTTTATGTGACATGTGATTTGCTTTCCAAATAATTCTGAGCAAATAGAAGTAATAGGTTATTCCAAATATGGATCATCAAACGATAAATTTATTGCCACTTCTCTAGTGTATTTTTACTGTTACAGACGCCGGATTTAAAATATTCATCACTAAAATTCAACAGCTAAAAAAATATGTGACGTCTGCTTCGAACAGCCTCATCTTTATGTGCCAGTGTGAGTCCTCGTAATACGATAAACATCCTTCAAAGCACTCGTATATGTCACACCAAGACGTTAGTTCGTATTCATACTGTGATTTATAAGATGAACTACATATACCCGGCATACATAAATGGTAGTTGGGTAGCCTGCCATTAAGGAAATTTCAAAACATCTTATACTTCAGATTCTCACGGTGACGAGTATGAACGACTGTCTTCTGGGTTACAAAGCGACGTGGGGTTGTCGTCCCGATATTTGCCTATGTTTACCCTAGAGGTTCATCAGGAAAAGTGAAATATATCCACGAATTTGGACTTCTGATCCAAAAGTTTGCACGGATCTCCCTTAAGGAATATAGGCCTATATTAATGTATACATAGACCCTAAATACGCCAATTTCGCCAGTGAATAAATATACTCTGCCAGGAATTTTTGGGATTCGTAAATCTTATTCCCGCTAAGACTACAAATTCTAATTCTATTCAGTAGACTGAATCATTACGAGAATTCTCTTTCGGAGTGGAAAATTCCAGAAAAGAAAGTATATACTGTGTGACACACAGAATACTAATATGCCATGTTTTGTGTCAGAGACTTGAAGAGAACAATGCTAGCTCAGTCTTTGTACTCCGACTGATAAATTATTCACTGTCATGCTCCCTGCCCCGAAAGGAGAGTGTCGAAACATTATCCAACACCATTTATGTAACGTAGAATTCAGTTTGATGGAAGATGCAAGATGAAGTCGGAAGACACTTATCACGAACTGTTGTAACTGATGTAACCATTTTCATAAAACCTAAGAGCAATTCTTTCCAAAGTGTGATTCGCTCGTTGGTGCAAAAGGCAAATAATTTACATGGATAGCAAAAATGAAACATGTAGACCCAACGGCAGATATTTAATGGTTCAATATTATCCTAAGGCAAATTCACCAAAAACATTGATACTGACACATCTACTCTACGCGTTTCTTGTAGAAAAATAAAGCCCTGTTTTTTTTCATAATGTTAAAATCAAGGTATAGTCAAGGTGAAAATTTCACTAGAGTAGCCAGTTCATTTTCGTGTAGGTTCCTTTATGGACTATACTTCTTCCTGAGAACCTAATAGTTGCTCAATTAGTCATGAAATTCCTCATCTTTTATGGAATCCGAAGGTACATTACTGTTACCATTCTTATCCTGAATCCAGTTCAAATCTTTCTACTCTCTTTAAGACACATTTTAATATTACCCTTACATTTACGTCTAGGTCTCCCTACATATCGCTTTCCTTTAGATTGCGAACGAAAAATATATTCAATTTTCAACTCTTCTATTTATACCACATTCCCCGCCTATTCCATCCTCCTTAATTTTATCACACTAACATTTAATAAAGAGTGCAAATTATGAAATGCATCAGAATTCATAAAAGACCGTGAAAAGGCCTGGATATCAGAAATGTTTTTAGTCAGATACTGATGGGATAACCTCTTTTTTTTTTTTTTTGGGGGGGGGTCATATTTGATTGATGCTTACATATTCTGAAATTTGAAAGAATAGATTTGTGAGTGACCATGTCTTTAAGATCACATTTATGTAAATCGACGACAATTGACATGTAAAATTATGCGCCACTCCCACGCAGAGGGTGTCCCGTCTCGTCTCTAACTTGCCCAAACACTAATTAAAGCACAGTTCCATTCAGAGCGACGTAAGGAAGTATAATGACTAAATTGTTGACCTTATTTTCTTAATTTCGTTCTAATATTCTGCACAGGGATGCGAAGTTCTGATATTTAAAATTCATTGTGAAATCAGTTCATCGAACCAGCCTTTGCGTCAGACGAGGTGCTTATTACACATGCGCCCTGCATGGTCATGACTCGCGAGACATATAAATACAGAAGTTCCTATGGGAAATCACGACAGAATTTGTTCAAGTGTAAACGAGGACGCGATCTTTTTTTAAAATAATTTATAATCTACAATTTTATGAACCGTGATATTTTATTTGAATGTTTTAATAGCTCCTCTCTGTTGCAAACGTAATATCCGGAGTTTGACACAATGGAACTTAAAGAGGGCTTCGTACTGGGTCTAAGAATATCCTGCCTGATGTATATCCTTCCCACATTCAGTGGTAATCCACTGAAAGGGAAATATCACCCTATTGGACCGGGCACCGACGCTGGACTCTACAACAGAGGGTTTTTCGAAGGAGATATCGTTCCTAGCGTGGACGTAAGTATCAAACTAGATTACCACGTGTGCTATTTTACATAAATATTAGTTGGTACTGTGTGATATTTCACGTTCTCACAGTGGCGAGTATGAAGATGGCTGTCTTCTGGGTTTTTGCACCGTCGTTTCAGAGGTCCTTGCTGCATCCATCATCAGGGCGATCGCCCTGATGACGGTAGCCAAAATCAACCGTCGCAACCGATTTGGCACTACTCCTGCTTTGTATTCGGAAGATCCCTGGTTCAGATCTCGACTAGGAGACCAGATGTCCTGAGTTAGGTTGTTCGTGGTTTTTCTCAGTGCTGCAAGGCAAACGGGAGGATAGCGCATTTCTTCCGTATCCTTTCCAATTTATTATTCATCAAACACTTTATCATTCGATGTTATGCAGTCTAAGCTACTGACAGCGTCGTTGAATAACTCACGAATGAATGGATAAATACATCTGCACTTCAGTGGGTGAAATAGTGGGCGCAGAAGGCAGAGATCTGACTCAGTTCCTTGATCTTCTCAGATAAACTGCACTAGTAATCGAAAACGTAATGTATGTTCGTTTGTTTTATAGATGAAAAACGCAGTTGCTGACCCGGAACTGCTATGGCAATATGGAACAGTCATATATAAAACAGAAGATGATGTCGGTAAGTTGAATCACTTCTTTGAATAAAGTTTTACAACAGTCATTGTAAATCTTATTCTACCGAACGCTGCGGTTCAGTGGCTGCCACCCGCACTTCACATACGGGAAACCTGGGGTTAAAATCCTAGACCGAAGGCCGACCATCCTCATTCAAATAGTTTTATTTTGAATATCACGTCTTAATTGCTTCCTACTTTCTACTTCGTTCCATTGAATTAAAATTAATACATAAGACACGTGTATTATACTATATTTACTTCTCATCACACCATACTTGCATAAATTTTATCAGAAATCACCGTATTTTTAATATTGTCTTTTAATTATTTTAACTGATTTCCTCTTAACAAACGACTCTTATAAAAATGACTCTCTTTTACAAAACGGGAATTAATGTATTTTTTCTATATATCTTTCTTCCATCTCATTTTCGTGTTTTAAGTACACTGGGATTTGTTTTGAATTGAATGATGATAAATATGATGATATACAAGCAAGACGACATGAAGTAGCACATGCAATAAAAGGATGAGAGAATGCCACACAAAAATTTCGAACTTTTGTCGAAGTTTGAGGTCGAATCATGTTATAATTAAATAGAAAAAAATATCTGCAAAAAAATATTGTCTCAAAGCATTAGTTGCTCGGCAAGAAAAGCCGAAAATGAAACTAGAGCTACTTTACATTTCTCGTCGTATTTATGTGTCATTTCAGGGTGTCCAGAATCTCCTCAGTGCGAGATACTAATGAAGGCAATGGACCATTATCATCAGCATTCTTGTATCAGATTCAAAGAATGGACGGGCGAAAAAAATTACGTCAACATTTTCTTCAATCCGGACAGGTAATAATGTCTGCGTTAACAGAAACCACAAACTTCTAATTAAATTTTACTTCCCTTTAAGAAACTTTCTGTAAACAATTCTGGTTTCGATAAACAGTGTGAGAGATATAACACTCGTTCGGTATTGGGTTCGAACCCCATTCAGAGTGTAAATGTATTTACGTGTAAGTTAGGTGGTTCTGTGTATGTAGAAGCCTTACGATTAGCCCATTCCCTAACAAATAAATCCTACAAAACAGATTATTATACCAATTAGGGTAGCCTAAGACCCGTAGAAGTTAACGAAAATAATATTTTTATGTGTTGAAGAGTAATGCAATTTATTGCAGCAGTGTCTTTATAAATCGCGCTTAAATTACAAAACTTGAGGTATTTCTTAATAAAATTAATTAAATTTAAAACATCTTCACGGCTACTGAAAACAGATTCTTGCCAAAAAACACAACGTAAAATCGTGTGGTGCGACGACCATTTTGTTATCCTGTACAATGCTTTCACCTCAGCGATTCGCGTGGCTTTTATGATTTTAATGGGAATTAAGAATTAAACGGCTGGATGACTTTAGCGGTATGAAGCCAATCCGAAGTTTAAAAGTTATTAGGGGAAACACACACGCGTACATGTATACGGTTTCACAACTCTTCAGTTTTAAAGCAAGAAAGTGAAGCCAGTAATATGTGTGACGTATTGCTCAGTGGGGCCTGCTGGTCCCCAGTGGGACGCACGGGGAATGGTGAACAACGTCTATCGCTTGGACAGCGATGCTGGTACCTGGGAATTGTGATCCACGAACTGGGACACGCGATTGGATTCTGGCACGAGATGAACCGTCCGGATCGCGACAGCTGGATTTACGTGTACTGGAGCAACATCATCTCCGTAAGTGTTACAAATCACGTGGTTTATTTAACTATACTGTCAGTGACATACCATTTATCGTCCAATGGCAGCATTATCAACAAATAACAACTGTAAATGATTTCTAAGAAAGTGGCCGTGGTTTAATTTAAGAACCCATCGCGGTAGTTTCCTGGAGGGAATTATGTTCTTGGGGGGCAAAGCAGCCGAAACAAACTACTCGCCTATACATAGTAGCAATATCAGTTTCACTCGCGCCATCTTGGCGTGGTGATTGGGCACAGAGCACAAGTGAAATATTGGAATCATTCTACACACTACGGATTAGTTACAGAAACTAAGGAATTATATTTTGTACTCCACACCAGCTGCAGTACGACTTAATCAGCTAGGTCATAGCATCCAGTGGAGAAATGAGTGTGTACCAAGAAGATAATACAGCGATGAAAAGAAAAATGTATCAGGGTAAGGTTTGTGCTCCTTCAGAGGCCGATGAAATCCTCAGAATAGCCGAAATTCAAATCAGGTGCATTTCAAATTAAACTATCAGTGAGATAACAGATATGGCGGAAGTAGGCCTATATAAATTGACCGTTAATTTTTTTTAAATAATTATCCTACTACTTTCTTGGGCTGTAATTAACTTCTTTCGACGTTTCACGTGCAGGGTTTTGCATCAGCTTTCGCCAAACACGACCAGTCCACTGTCGACACACTCAACGAGAATTTCGACTACAAGTCCATAATGATGTATGACGAATATGCTTTCTCCAAGGTACGTATACCCTACAAACTTCAAGGATAACATATGTGTCAGCTACATTCACCTAAGTTTCATTACCATCTCTGTCTCATCACCATAACTGATAACGGAAGCAGCAATCACCTCTGAAACGTCAGTCAAGTGTTTCCTGACTTCACGGTGCAACAACGCAGAGACAGCCACTTGCCGTGAGAACCTCAGATCACATTTATCTTTTTCTACACTGGAAATGTTAAGACAGAGTAAAGCTTTGTTAGCACCATCTGTCAGTAAATTATAGCGCGATGTATACGCACACAAGTGAAATCCCATAATCCTTTGCAGGATGGCGTGTCGCCTACGGTACAAGCGAAGAAGCCGGGTGTGGTGATCGGGCCGATCTGGAAGAAGCCGGGCCTCAGTGCCAGCGACATTCGTCGCATTCAGAAACTGTACCAGTGCAAGGGTAATACAAAATACAATTTTGCATGTTCTTCTATCATTCTTTCTTGTTTTAATTCTTTTCTCACTCTTCCTCACATTCCTAAGCTTTCATTCTTTCGTATTCTGTTGTTTTCTTCCATTGTTCCCTGCTCACAATTCCCTGCTCAACTACCAACATTATTTTATAAATTCTTGTTATCTGTGGACTGTGGTATCCTGAGTTATGACGCCGTGGTCTTGAACGGTCTGTCTGAGAGTAGAACTGAATCGACCTTCGAACAGAAACACCGATTTCTGCAGGTGCACAGCCGTCCTGATACGATGTATAGAATTCTCTGTTCTCCATTAGTTGTCTTCCTTTTTGGTGTTTCTTGTCATTATTGTATTTTGATTATTTCATAGTTTACATAATTTAACACATTAGTCGAGTAACACACCCAAGTTTGTTCAAACAATGGGACCACTTTTAGTAATAAACAATTTTTTAAGACACCATTCAGCATGACATCATGACTTCAAGGTCAAGTCAATTCTCTGCTGAAACAGATAGTAGGTTACACATTAATTTTTGTGTAACCTACTCAAGAGAACCGTTAAAACCTCTCCATGCACTAGAAACATAACAATACGACAGATTCATGAGGATTGCCTTCGTGAGGCACAATTGGTGAGATGGAGCAGACGTCTAATTGAAGATATGCCTAAATAGCCTGGACAAATTAAGAATGTCGATCTTCATTATACCATTTTATAAGTATTTGCTTTAAAATATATTATTTGCAATATTTAAGACTTACCAAACTCTGAAGCCGTGATCGACAGTAAAGACCCTGACCTGGTTGTAGGTTGATTGATTCCTGGCAGAAGCAGAATTTCACATTTTAGGTTTATATTAAATTGTATATATATATAAAGAGAATTAAACTTCCTGAAAAGTCTCTCTCGATTCTGAAACGTAACTTTTAGAAGAGACAGAAAGAGAATGAGAGAGCGCGCGAGAGAGAGTGGGAACATATGATGTGAACCTTTCGCGGCGACGTAACTCAATAAAACCTTCTCGGGCGATCAGCCGCAGCAAGTGATGGCCTGAGAAGATTTTAAAGTGAGAACAGTTATGAGAGACACTGCATTTAACGAAGAGGTGGAGGGGCAAATCAATTTCAGGCTTTTTGATTCCTTACTCTATGGGGAAAATGCAGATTTACTTACTGTTAAGGCAATTGGTACGTATCTATATTTACCACTGGATTTTAAATGGCTAATGACAATTTCATGAGAAACAGTTCTTATTGTTGTAGGAATATTCCACATACTTCATACCACAAACTTATATAACAAAGGATTTGAATAGAGAATTTCACACTTGCAATTGCCATGGAATTAATCAGGTTATGTATCTCGCAGGTAACAATCCAAAGCCAGGATTCCCGTACGACGAGATCTGCAATTTCAACCAGGACACCTGCGGTTTCAAGAACGGAGGCTCGTCTGTTTGGAGTTGGAGGACAGTGAACAGTTCAGGTACTGAGTGATACCATTATCCAAAAGTAATTGGCCCAGAAACTACAAAGTTCAACACAGAGATTTCTAAGTGTTATGTTGGTGTCTTACGTCTCCAGGCAGAAATTCTTAAATGACATCGGATCTTAAGTATCAAGCTATTCGTAAAACGTACTAGATGCTCCTACCTTATTCATTTTATTTAAACGATTTTTCAGAATAACATAAAATCACTTAGAAAGCAAAACAGTCACCACGACAACTCCTCCTCCCCTCACACCTTCTGTCCGTAAGCCGACAACAGTTTTAGTTCCGCGACTCTACAAAGCGCTGTCGACGCAGGCGTTTCAGTCGAGATTTCTCGAACGGTTTCATGTGACGGAAATCAACACCGATTTCTCGAACCATGTACATCTGAATTAAAAATAAGTTAAAAAGTCTTCCTTCCCAAAAATGATATACATACACAGTGTGCTCACGGCAGGAACTGCATTACTTACCGCTGAAAGATATTGCCCTATTCGAGTCAAGTATCACTCCATAAGAAAATAAGGTTAACTTATAAGAGGTACTAAAAATTTATATCCCTGTGACAGAGTTCCGGTTCACCAGTGAACAAGGCAGTGTTTCAGTGGAATATCTGTGGAGATCGCTCTTCACGTAAAAAATACAAAGTAAAACCTTAGATTAACAAATATGCTTTTGAAAAGTAGTACGTCAAGCCGAAGTATACTCGTCAGCTAATTACATAATTTCGCCTCTGGCAAGCGGGCGAGCGTATGTTCCAGTAATTCATTATACAAATCGGTGATAAGCCGAAAAATATTCCGTATTCGAAGATTTCAGGCGTTATAGCTGTTAAATATAAGGGTACACCTGAAAACGGAATCCATATCAAACAGTTCCAAACTTTTAAAATTATCGTTATATCATCCAGTTTATACAGTTATCGGTTTCGAAGTCTGTGGATCAATACCCGTGCGGTGCAGATGGCTTTGTTATAAATAACACTTTCTCATTTAGTTCATATCATTGCCATTGCCCTGATTAAAAGTCCGTAGGCTATAATTGATTTGGCTTGGATGCCTTCACCCTTCAAATCCGCCAAGGACAGTATATCGTTTAATTGTTTTGTTATGAATACGTTACTACTGTTTAAGTTCCACAAGTCCGTTAATAAATAACTTTATGCAGATGGTTATGTGTATTCGTCGTTCGAGAAGGCTGGCGTCACTCCTGGATATTTCATGTCCGTTAACTTCCACGGGGTATCTGAGCAAGACAAAAGGGGCCCAATGGGGTGTGTTCGCTTCTGGTACTTGCTGCAAGGAGACTGCAGTATGTACATCAAGTTGTCGCAGGCTTACCTCAGCAGCTCCACTCAACTATTCTACGACCCTGAGACGATGTACGAGCTATGGGGTAACGAGACTGTCACAGGAAAGTGGAACCACGTAGAAGTTTCACTGTACGTAACTAGGCCGTTCAAGGTAAGCATACGTGGCACATGAAATTTGAGGTTCTCAAGTTGGTGAAGATGTCGATATTTAATCTTTTGAATTTTAACGCCACGTGGACTTGTAGGTAGATGCCAGCTTTTTAAAACAGCAAACTGCCTCCATCTAGTCCTAAAGATAACTATGGCTGTATTTTATGTTTTTACACCGTGTAGTATGGTAGAAGTTTACTAAAGTTTTATAGGGGCTACCTGCCTCCATCAACAAGGTAATTTTCCTTCTACTAGACTACAAGTCGCAACAATCTAGAATCTTTAAACTCGCCGCCGTGAGAACCTAAAATCTCACCTAGTCCTTAAAGTTTCTCCGAAATGCTGGTAAATAACACACAAAGCCAACATTTTCACGATTATATTCCGAAAAACGAAACATGTCTTAATTTAAAATACTGGTATCAGATTGGTTGAAAATGATGCTATTAATAGTACTTACATGTTAACCCCAAGGACAAAATATAAATATGTAGCACATGGGAGAAATAAGACATACCATACATACAAAATTATTCTTCGAAAATCGCACAGAAATAAACCATTTTTCAGAGTATAATACTGCAATAAATCTTAGACATATAAATTCTGTGTATTTAAGTTGGATTGACCCATCTCAAGACAGAGTCAAACTATGAGTTTCTGTGATGACAGGATTGAACCATTGTGTAAGAAAAGTAAATGGTAAATGTTTTGTTCAGTTGAACAGCAACTGCTCAAAGAACACTTTGTAATGTGAAATGAGTGTTTGGGTGACTGGATCAGTGTGTTATTACATGTCATATAGCAATACTAATCAAGTGATTCTCTGCTCAAGTGTTTACATTCACATCTAAAACCATGGTTTTTCTCCAGCTGATCTTCCTGTCCGGCTTCAACCAGACCTGCACATATGGAAACATTGGCCTGGATGACATTGAAATATTCTATACACCCTGTGAGACAACCAGCACCACACAGCAACAGCTGCACACCACTTTTTCCTTCAACAGCAGTAGTACCAGCACAACCAAGACCTCAGAAGAAGAAGCCACAGGATTATGTGTCACAGACACCCCAGTTCCAACAACCACAAATATCCCATCCCACTGGATAATTTCTCAAACTGTGCCCCACACCGCCACTCTGAAGCCACCACTTCACGATTTTACCATCTTCCCTCAAGACTTTATGAAACCTTTGACCACTACTGAATAAGAACAATGTTTGCTAAATACTAGTAACAGACTTGCAGCCATTCCAAGCAGTGATTTTATATATCTTAAGATAAATTTAGGTCCAACATCTGAAGTCATTCAACATCTTCATTATTATTATATATTTTGGCTATGTAACCATTATGGCCCCATGTGTAATTCTTAGAATTCAATCCAAGAACATTTGAAACTGTGAAGTCTTAAAATTGGCCTCTCCATCACATCTTCAGATACAAGAACACTGTATCTGCCCTAGATGTTTCAGCAAACAATCATCCATCATAGGGTTTTTCTTTATATTGTTATGAATGCAGCAATAAAACAATGAAACAAGAAATCTGTATCATTCAGTTCAGTTATAATTTCCTGACATGACATATTATAGAGATTCTGCCTTATAGGTATTGTGTTGATGAGTTCGGTCATGTTCTGGTCAGCTGTATATGAACATAACCAAACTTTTCAGTTTATAAGTCAAAGTATTTGTAGGTTAAATCATGTGAACACTGAGAATGACACATGCACTTATTTAACATCCTACTTACATGTCAAACAAGTTAGAAATATTTCCACATTGCAGAGACATTGTATTTTGATCTTCAGTCCCCCTTCCCAAAAGAACCGGGCTTTATATAAGTAAATTATTATAATTTGTTACCAACAGCACTTGCTAATTTCTTCTTCTTTAGCGCATAAAATGTGACTTGGAAAGGCTGTAATCTAAAATGCATATCCTAAGTAAATTAAATTATCAAACAAGCATTGATGAGGACAAATTTTAATAAACTAATTTTGAGAAAAATATGGCAACTCTCGGAACAAAAAAAAATAAGATGAGAATAATGGAAATGGATTTCCTAAGAAGAGCGGCTGGAATATCCAGAAGAGAGGGAGTGAGGAAAGAAAGGATTAGAGAAATCATGAGGGTGGATCGAGATATAATAGAGGAGATAGAGAAAAGACAACTGATTTGGTACGGACATGTGCAAAGGATGGAGGAGGAAAGGTTACCAAAAATGACTATGAAATGGCAACCAAAAGAGAGAAGGAAGAGAGGAGGACCAAGACCAGGATGGAACGCTGGAATTACAAGAATCATGATAGTGTGGAAACTACCTCCAGAAGGATGGGAAAATAGAGAAGAATGGAAGAAAATATTAGGCACCGAAAGACCGAAGGAACGGTCAAGAAACGGAAGAAGAAGAGAAAAATATGGAAATGTAAATAAAGAAATTTGATATGAGCTGAAAGTTAATTCTGACAAAGGATGTGATAAATTGCAGGTAGGAGATATTTGAAGGATGTATAATGATGATAATCACTAATCATATTTAAATACTTGATTTATTTTTTGTCACTATAATGCATAACACACATGATAATCATTCATAAGGCAGTTGACAATTCTTTGTAGATGATTTTCAATGGACATCAATACAATACTCCATGAAAAGACATAACTACATTTCAAAATATATTCAGAAATTTAACCCAGGCTTAAATTAATACTTGGGGTAGCAATAATCACAAAAGACACCCAAGCACCAACTGATGAAAAATTTCTGAACGGCACATATCCCTTGGCTTTGGCAGCTCAGAGCAAAGTAAAATTGTTGTTATTAGAAATGAGCAAACATTTCAATAAATATCAATATAAATTGTGTTCACCTTAAATTTAACTAAATCATGGAATTACTGGGCAGTATCTTGTAGCATACAAACAGCAAATCACAGTACAAAGTTTGAGAAACAGGAAGGGACAGGGAAGGAACTCATTTTTAAGTGTCGTGCACGTGGCAGTGATACATTGTGATTTTAATATTATTATTATCATTATTAGAAGAAAGAAACTGTTATCATTCTGACAGATGCAAGCCAACGTGGAAGCACAATGTCAGATTTACTGCAAGAAAAGAATGCAATCAAACATTTAACTATAGTTTCAATTGCAGTCTCTTAGTTGCCAGATGCAAACATGTTATGCAAAGGAAAGTGAATGACAGCAATCATTTTTTCTTCCCTAGAATGATGAGGTATTAGATTTCATTCCAAATCGCCAACACCACTAAATGTAATGTCTTGCAACATATTTTAAATACAATTTTAATCTAAATTTAGAAATGCAATCCAACATTCCTGACTAGTAAATGAATAACTGGTGAAATGTATAAATTTACACTGAATACCCAATAAAATATGTAATGTGTGTTTCTTCTACTACAAAAATTTTGAAACTCTATGGATAGATGCATCACTATATGAGCTTCAATTGTCTCAACAGTGCCCGTCTACCTATAGAATTATTAATATACAGCATTTATCTTTGGTTAGTTTTTTGACAGTTTACACAACTAATGAAAAATTTTGCAGTAAAGAAATTACTGTGGCATTAGGAGGTGATCACTAACAAAATTACATTTATCTATATCAGCTATAAATATTACACATAACAAGACCAGTGGAGTTCAAATTGCAGAGATCAGGTTACAATGAATGCCTAATATATCCTACCCACACTTTGAGCATTGAGGGAAGACTCCATATTTAAAGCACTTGTCAAACGCTGACAATAAATTTCCCTGTGCTAAATGACTACTGGAATTACAAAAGAGAAAATCGCAATGTACAAATATTATATAGACTGTTTAAGTAGGCCTGCCCTAAAGATAAAAAAAAGTTTGGCGCTTCGTGCTACTGGCTAAAAACATCATACAATGAAATAATTCTACAAGTCAATGAATGTCTGAAGTACTGGATTAGTTTCCCATCCCCCTACTTCACTTACAGGTTACTGGCCTACCCTCCTAAATCTCCTTTTTCTTCCCCAATGCGTATTCTTAAAAACCTACACTGGTAAATGTACTTAATCTACATTTAGTCAATTTTAAATCACTGCATCAAGACAATTTCATTAACGTGACAAGTATCATTACTTCTTGAAAAAAAAACCTGATTTGTTATTGTAATGCATTATAATATTACAAAGAGACACTCTCCAGGCTTGTCTGGACAAGCTGCTGGTGACCAACACAGCACTGATAAAAACCACCCAAAATTTCAAGAACAAAATTGTACCGACTGGTAAAGCAGGGTACATGGATCACACAGTGAAAGAGGTCACTGAGATCTGGGTATAAAAAAAAAAAACACAATGAGACACTCAACATACTGAAACACAGTAGGGCTACTAAGCAACGACAAATCAGTAACAACCAGTTAAACAACACAGATTATGTGATGACTGACAGCCTGGACCAGGACGAGAAGCTCTGAGAACCAGTCATGGGTATGAATCATCATTACGGAGGAAGACAGTCTCCTAAACCTTAGACTATAACTTCATTACATTATTGTGCGTACGCTGCAGTTTACAGTCCAGATAGATGAAGCATTTTCAAAGGCTTCCATTAAGGAACTCCATCTTAATGTGCGTATGCCAATGCTTTTACTTCGTTCAAGGATTTCAAAAGCAGCGACTTATGCTTGCAATACTTCCCCAATTTAAATCACAAACTACAAAACATATAAGGGGGTGATAGGTTTAACAAAAACTCACAAAATGGAATGTAAGCAATACCATAATTTATAAAAAGTCTGCTGCATAATATTATTTACCAACTCTTTCTGAGTTGTAAAGCTATGTGGACTTTTAGGTAGATACAGACATCTCCATCTTCAGAGCTTTTTCTGTCTACATGTGCCTAAATTTCTGTATTAATTATAACAAATTAATAAAAATGTGGCAGTGAAATGTGAAGCTTATGCATGCATTTGTTCAGGCACTGTTTGAATTTTTGTTGACATTAATATTTCACAAGTACAGTCATACTGGTGTAGGAAGGCGAAGAAGTGTTGAAGACGAGGTAAACCTGCATGATGTCATCCACCTTCCCACAGCAACTGTTTTGCATCCATACAAATAAATGCAAATCACATAACATCCTCGCAAAAAATCTGACATAGCTTGTTTTCAAATCAGGCTTTACACACATGAACAGACCTAAACCTCGTAATCAGATGTCTGAAAGCATGCACCTCTAATGCTATTGCTTATGACATGGCAATAGATTAAAGTGGCTGCTAACAAAGATTTGCATTGTTTCTTTGTATTTCAGCCACATAAACATTTATTCTGTAGACCTTGCACAACAATTTGGTAAAATGTAAATTCACAAGCATCTATTCCATCACCAGGTTCAATAATAAATTAATAGATACATAATTCAAACATAAACATGTAAGACTGTCACGATCTCTGCAAAACTCAGATTACATAAATTCATTTCATTCCAAACCCAAAAATTACGTCAATACAAAAAAAAATTTACCAGCCTCTTACCATTTGACAGATTAAATAATAATTATTTGATCATGTTCTCTGAAATCCAAAATAACAAGATTGTGGAATATTTATAACAAAATTGGTATACAATATAACCACGACGGGCCAATCCTAAAATTGCTACCATTTTCTTTAAGTAGCCATGAAAAAGAAAAGGACAATGTCAGGTGGTGAGTTTATGACCACAATGATACAGTGCAAATGGTCAGATTACATTGTAACATTAAAAGGGCCGATTCCACAAACACTTCCAATACTGATATATATCTACACATATCACTTATAATAAAATCTGAAAATGGACAGTACAGTGAATATCTGAATCACATATTCTAAATCTGACACCAGAAAATTAGTATCCTACAGACGAATGGAACACAGAAGAATCAAAGAAGATTTACATTCAGCCAAAAGAAATCTCTGCACTGCATGACTGCAAAAAAATGGGGTGTCAAAATTCATAGTATTCACCACATTTTACAGACAAATCAATGGTATCCTTACAAACTGCAATTGATTAAATGAACAGTTGCCTCAACACTGGACTGGAATGTGGGGGACCAGTGGAATGACCACCAGTCTCCTGACCTTACATATCTTGACTTCTACCTAAGGGACCATCTGAAAGCCAGGGTGTACGCAGTAAAATACATGTCGTGCATCTTTGGGACAGAACTGTTACCAGACAATGATGTCATACTACAAACAATTCACATCTTGCATTAGCTACGTCAAAACTACAATGCCGTCCATTATTTCAAACTTACGGAATATACTGTAGTGACATCTGCTAGGCAACAAATGTCAGAAACCAAGTGACCAATCCTGAACAAGTTACTGGAAACATCAGACCAACATATTATAAAGAATTTGAACATATGAAATCTAAACTTGTTTTAAAATAAATTATTCTGATTGCAAAAATGTGTCCATTAACCCTCTAACAAGTATGAACATATATTTGTATGTAAATGGAACTGGAGCACACACAGCATGCATGTTAAACTTACATTTTCTTAGTTTTAGAATGTTGATCATTTTTGCTTGTTGTATATCAGTGAAACTACATTGAAATTTTGTTTTGGATTTTGCAGTTATGAAGAATATTTCACTCACTGGGATAAAGTACATGGCAAGAAATCCAACGAATGTACAGGTTAAAATTACTTTATAACTATTAAATGCTCTCTGACTAGTTTCGTGTTGCTTTGTTGTATGATTTCCATTCTCCACAGTTCAATACACACATGAGTTTGGCACAAACCAGAAAACAGAAACTGCCTTTCAGCAGCAACAAAATCAGAGCATGAGAGAAAAAATGGTCCCCTTGTTTCAAACTTACAATTCCAAATGCAAAGAAATTAGTTATCTATGAAGTGCTGCAGCTATCCTTATCAATCTACTTCAGTTTATCCCAAATAATTATCCTACTTAAAGTGAAAATAAAGAAGTGGTACCAAATTATCTAGTTTAGAAAAAAATCAGCAGCAGACGACATAATATCAAACATAATCTCTCAAATAGAAGCAGCTGGTCAATCACACTTTAAATAGCAAATTAAATATCCATTAATGTATAAATTTCAATCATATCAAGGAAACAGAAAATAAACATAACTGGAACTTAGTGTTCACCTCCTTACATTCAAAAACATCATACAATATTTGACAATTCTCAGTCCTTTTCTGCACTATATTATAAAAGTATCTTGTTCTTATGACAATTCTCATCTACAATAAGTCCTTAGCATTTTTCAATTTTTAAATCAAACTTTATTCCCATTTACTTAACATAAAGAGAGAGATATCTGTAAGTTCCCTAAACTGTAGTATATATATATTTTTATAAAACATACTAATTTTAAAATTGAATCAATAAATTAGCTTTTCTAAAGGTATTACACAATAAAAACATCTATGTCATTAAGAGATCACAAGTTGATTCAAATAATATATTATATACCAGTGAACAAGAAGACAGAAGCAAGCCATTTTGTTACCTAATAGACACTTGACCTGCTTATGAAATACTTCACACAATAAAACACAAAAATAAGTTAACAGTTCATCTAAATTATAAGCTAAGCCTGGTTCTCAGCATTGCATTTCTAGCCAGAAAATGCCTTGACCTATCTATCTCCTTTCCATACAAACTTCTTTAAATCACTATAAATAATCAGTTAGTACAAACAGCTATCATGTGATTATTACTGATAACCTGTTTTAAATTTAGCCCAAATAGTCTCAAGGTAATACTTTTAAAAAAGTTATTACAAAGGGAACTACACATTAATATCAATGTATCTAACTGCATGATGGAAGATATATAACAGAAGACAAATCTAAATAAAAGATATATAACATAACATCAATCGACATTTAAATATATTGTTACCTTCGACCAGTGGACTTCAACTATCATTCCCTTAAGATTTCCAGTGATTCAGCCTTAGATTTTAGAAGTAATGATTTCCTGAGCACAAATTTTCAATTACATATTTCTGACCTATGCTTTCTTTTTCAACACAAACTAACAGAAATATGACAAAAATAGAATGGGACTGCTTCACTCACAACCTTATAAACCTATATATCTCCACAATCTTCTATATAATGACATTAATAGAACCAACTCAAGTTCTCTCACATCATACAGAACCCAATATTTTCATTAATTAATGATGTAACCTGCAATTGCACGTGGTCTGGTAACTTACGTCATAGTCCACACTTTTTCATCGCTTATACTCTTCATACTATGAACTATAAACCTCAATGGCCCCTATTCCCTTAAATTTGAGGCTAATACTGTACTGGACTTCATCCATTGCCTGACTGAGCGATCAACAGATAAGACAGCTTGGACGAATTGAAGATAGTACATTGGCAGTGGTCATGACACAATCTTGAGCACTTGACACAGTTTGGTTGTAAATTAGGAATCAAATTAACTGGCAGTGATGTCGCTACTACTGTGTTCTTCAAAACGACTCAGTTCTTTTTCAAGTTCCTGAAATAAAAATTATAGTAACAAATAAGAGCTTTACAAAAATTCAGATATAAAAACCGAATTATAACTGCCAAAATGTGATCATTTTAAACTGTTCCATATACATTTTGTATTATTAACCAATAACTGTTAGTTGTTAAGATACACACATAACTTGGCAGAATAAACAAACATGCATGATCCTTGTTCAAACCACACTGTAAAACAGAAACTGTCAGAAGCAGCAGATAAAAGACTGGAAAATAACATTCAAACAATACATAAACTACAGTGAAGGGCGAAGACACTAAATGTAATCATCAAATACGACATATCAGGGAAAGGTATGTGTGGTATTACAGAAATGTGGCAAATATAATTTTTAAACTTGGCACAAAAAATATATTTGAATGAAATAGAACAAAACTGTTTTCATAATCATATCAAAATTATTTCACTGATACAATACACTACAAACTACAAGCAAGAAATTACATCCATCGGGTTTCATAATTCTGTGACATCTTACCTGAGGTAGTGATGTTCTGGTCCACAACTTACTATGCCTGATCACACATTTGTTTAGCTGAATGTATAATTCAACTAATGTTTCCACTTGACAATGCTTTGTTATCTTCACAGCTCTAGCCAGTAAGTGCTTTAGCTCATCCACATCAATTTCTATTGTTCTTGTACCTAGATCTGAGAAATATTACAATAAACATTTCTGCACTTTTAGGAAGGCAAAAGAACACAGTAAATTAACTCCTTCAAATAATGTTCTTCCTTAACATTTTTTAGACCATCATTTCCTCATTTATTCAGTACTTCCATAAATAGTTAAAATCTGATTTATTACAATTCCAGAAAACTGCCTCATATTTAACAACATTAAGAAATGATACTAGATATCCATATATTAGTTCAGTTCATCTTACTTTGTAGGGCTGAAATCGTTCAATAAAGAGAGAAAACTGATGCTTCTAATACTGAAATGACACTGCAGACATGTAAAAACACAGCAAAAGCATTTATAACAAGAGTATAACATGTATAGTAATAAGAGAGTCATGAAATAGCCAGTATTCCCATCCCCTAACTGGCAGAGTTAAGCCACAGCAAATTATCCTTATCAGGTAACCTTGCCTATATGACCCACAATGTATGCCTCAAGGGGGGGGGGGGGGGGGGGGCAGAATGAAAAAGTACTGATAAACCCTGAAATCAGAAAGCAACATATCAAAGAATTATATGCCTTGATCAAGACATTTCAAAAATTAGAGCAGATTGAATAAGGATTAAATTTTAAAAATATACTTTCCAGTCTTAAAACAATGAACTCTCTGGACATTGTCTGCCATCTTGATTTGCTGTTATAAATACAACGTTCTGGAGACTGGACTGTCTCGATCATCAGATAAAACCTACTCTGTTGGGCCCAATCAATACAGCCATTCCCTACCTCCTGATAATATGGACTAGCTCTAGTCCCTAGGATGGATACAGAGTCCAGTCTCTGAAATGAAATTCTTTTAATAAAAAATCAACACGGCACCATCTTCTCGAACCTTTAATTTAACTTACCAGTCTGTTTCTCTACATATTGACTACTGAGAACACTAATACATTGCTTGCTGACTATTTCACCAGCATCATCTTGACTAGCACCATCACAAAAGCTGATTAAATCATCAGCAGCATCATTATCATTCAGGGTATCTTCAATAAATGACTCAGAGATACTTTGGCAGTGGGAAGACATTGGTGTCAAACATCGATTCAGAGTCTGAGAAACATCTAAAACAAAATACATTTTCAGAACTTTGTGTCATGTAATACAGGGTTTCCTAAATAAAAAGTGTCAACATAATCTTTCACATCAATTTATAGACATACTGTTTTTAAACAAAAATGTAGTTGCATCCAAGAGCAGCATAACAGCATATGTTGTACCCCATTCAATGCTTATTACTGATACCAGTAATGTTTGTACCTTGGTTCTCTTCATTTGACGACTCTGTCTTTGCCAGGGCAACATCAGCAAACAAAGTAGGACTTGCTGTACTATTCAGATGTTCACCATTAACTACAAGCAGACAATTCTTTGAGAGATTGCTATCATTGGTATTAAACTCCTTGCTGGCATCTTGAAACGCATCATCTATTCTCCAAGGTCCTCGATCTTCCTTGTGTCCCTGTGAGCTTGTATCTTGCATCAGGGATGCACAACTTGACTCCTAGAAACAGCAGAATTTCACAACTAGTTTCTCAAACCATGAACATGTTATCTCTTATGAGATTCAGTTTTAAAAGCCCAACTTCAAAAATTCTTTCAAATTGACATTTCTCTAACATAATAATTTCAGGATTCAGTGGTTCTAATGACGACTACTAGTTACCAAAAATATGTATCTGTAAACATTTTTGTTTTATGGTGATGCGCAATACCATATTTGCTCTTAAATATCACGTTCATAGTATGCATTTGTTTTATGCGATTTGTTCAAATAATGCATAAAAGGATAACATCTTAGGACATTACATAATTTAGTGTTTTAAATATGCTTACAGTTGAGGCATTGGTTGATGAAGGGGAGGCTGTATGGTTGGAAGCATGAGGTGGAAATGAAGACACAATTCTACGCATAGACATTTTTTTGTTCTTGGCCTTGATAAAACCTCTTGCCCAAGTCCGTCGCTTCTTAGGGCGGGAATTCTCACTCCCACTGCCCCCAAATTTCCAAACACGTTTCCTCATTCCTGTTGATTTGAGAGAAAAACGCTATCATGTATTAAATACATAAAAAATAGCAGAATCATGTAACTACAATATAAAAGATAACGTATCAAATTATATTTAACATTACAAACTACAGAAAAAATTAATTCAATTATCTTGTAATCTTTTTTTTATACAAACTGTAAACACTTCTCTCTAAACAGGGGTGAGAACAATGTGGCCCAAATAACCATAATTTATTACCATTTTGAATTTATGTTGTGCTAATGGGGATATGGATCACTGTTTTGAGTCACACAAAGATGAATTACTACATGAATGTCAATCACATCCACATATTCTGCAGATTTACAGGGCTGTCCTAGTCAACACAAATTTTATTAAAACTGCAATGTTACAGTTGTTTTAGTAGATGCATATATTTTCTGTAAATTTAAAGCAATGTGTCCTCCATTTTCAGGTTATTTAAATTCATATAAATTCTCCATGCTGGGTTAGAAGATGGTTCGTGCGTGTATTCCATCCTGTAGTATGTAAGGTAAACCAATGACCTGAACCATTTACATTTGTCCTCATTCCTAAGTTCTCACTCGCCAGTCCCCTTGGCCTCATTCTTCTAACGCTACATAAAACCACCCACTTCCCAAAACTCCATACTTTTGCCCTTAGTAGCAGCAGTAGGTACCTCTGAAATGTTGATACCAACCCACAGGTCCACACAGCATCACAACCCAGATCACCATCATGGATATCTTTATTGCTGCAAGAGCCTCAAATTTTGCAAATCAAATGCATAATTTGCATACCTGGACTCCCATTTGTACCACATGTGGGGACACTTGTTTGGTTGACTGACTTTGCTTCTTCCTCTTTGGTTGCTACTCCCTGTGATTCTTTGGATAACACTGCATTTTTCTGAGACTCACCTAAGCACAACAGAAGTATAGGTACATAATGTCACATTAATGCTTTGAAGTTCTGCAGTACCATTCTGCTCCCTTAATATACAGTGAAGCTATTTCATCCCAAGTGCGGCCACAAATCTTGAAGGGCCGCTCTGGTGGTATACTGGTTTGCATGCCACTTGGGCCCTTTTTGGTGATGCTTCAGAATAAACATCCCAGTATGCTAACCA
>NW_019059854.1:1008475-1035325 GCF_000696155.1 Zootermopsis nevadensis | reverse complement strand
CAAGGGTCAAATTCTAATTAGTCACTGTGAAAACATCATCACCTAACCATAGTTCAGAAAAACATGTAGATCTTCAAATGAAGGGCTATATATTGTTGCCAAATTTCAATGAAAACTGGAATTGGTTAACATTTCCTAAACCTTCCAAACATTAAATTGAATTAAAATCCATTCAGCTGTTCTCAAGCAAAGATTTGTATACAGATAAATAGATAGATGGATGGATGGATGGACAGACAGAGCAATTTTATTAGGCACACCAAATGGATGTGAACAAGACTAAAATTTAAAATACATGAAAGCAGTATAAAGCAGAGAACACATGCAGAACATATCTCCCTCTAACTAACGAAAAGTTTATTAGGATATGCACAGACCGTCTCTCAGGGATAAATGGTTAAATACTTAAAAATAAGTAAATTAAATCTTAACTGTACAAATCGTTTTACTTCGTAAACATGGTAGACAAGCAAAGGAATAGCCCATAAACCTAACCTTCATCTGGAGCTACTTGAGAAGCCCATGGTTTGGTGCGCACAAATTCAGGTGCAAACCTGGATGGAGATTCAGCCCGATGTCTCCTTGCTCGAGATATCTCTTTACACTGTTCTTCAAAGTCAGAATCCATCTCAGCTTTTATTAAAGTGTATGCAGTATCACGTAAAGAACAGGCACGGTGACGAATCAACTTATCAGCAGGATCTCTGTAATACAGAAGGTAAAGAAATCACTCACGGTTTTGAAACATGCTACAGGAAAATAATAACTGGTTTAATTTCAGTTGTCCCCAAACATAATTTTCACTGTAACCACAAGCATACCTGTCTGGATTATATTCCAGTGCATTGTGACATAACAAGTCAACATCATCAAGGAAGTCCTGAGCGCACACATATCGATGTAGATCTATTTTTGTCATCATTGTCTCCAAGTCCATTGGTTGCTTTATGATGGTCAAATAATCTGGCACTTCTTGGATATCAACTGGCTTTGTGAACATGAAGAACCTTTAATATACAAGAAATATATCAGTTAATAGTAAATATTATTACAACCAAGCAAACTTCATTCTACTGGATCTTAGTAATTCTGAATTATAAGATATTTAAAACTTGGCTTCACATGAAGGTTAGGCCATTCAGTTATTTTGCTCAGTAATTGACTTTATCTCTGGCAAAAAAATACAGTGACACTCATTTTCAGTATGTTTTTGACCATCCTTCTGAAATATTAAAAATTAATGGTAAAACCACGAAAACACAAAATACAGGATTTCATAATGTAAAATACTGAATATACATAATGATATATAAATAGCTTCACAAGTAAAACTGCAAGTACACTTGGTGCAAAATTCACATTACAGAAGTAGTTGCTAGTTATACACTGTTCATTAAAATGATGCTCTTGTTTTTCGAAATTTCCCAAGCAACATTAAGGAACTGACACTGCCAATAATCTTCTTGCTATAGTAAAGTTCTTGTTATATGTATTCTATAGCAGTTTCAATGTATATTTTCTGAGCATTTATTAAATACTGCAATAATGACAATTAAATCACAGACCTCACCTGTTCTTTCAATTAAAAAGTACTGATTTGATATGAAGATTCTATTTGGATTTTGTGTGGAAGTGGTGGTTAAATCAGTTTTTATAAAGATACACTATTCTCATTCCAACAACAGTGCTTAAAGTGTACTTACTAAATATACCAGTATTATGGACAAGCAAAGGAAACAAAACCCATAGCAAGCTTTGCACAACAAACATAACATCATGAAACTAGCAGTAAATTACACTTACTGACGATTGCGTGCAAGCTTTGCACATATTTCACGTAAAAATATTCGCAACTCTCTCAGAGTGGCTTCTTCCTTTTCATATAAGGCTTTTAGTTCTTCTTCAGTCAGCTTTAGAGGCTCTGGAGGAGGAGCTAAAGGGAGTTCTTCAAGATGATCGGCTATAGAATAAAAAAAACTATACCATTACTATAACCAGTTCAAGCACTAATATCATAATGAGGAAGCTAACAAACATTCACCAGTCTGCAAAACTATTACAACATATATGTAACTAAACTACCTTGTCAAAGCAGTGCCCTTCTTGAGAAGCTAATAGTAGGGTCAGCTAGTTAAGAAATTTACCATCTTTTATGGAACACAAAGATCATTACCATGTTCACAATAGTCCACCACCAATCATTATCCTGAGTAAGATGAATCTGATGCACATCTCCTAACCCAGTTCCCCCAACATCCTTTGGGATTAAAACATAATTATACAGTGCAACAGGAGAAAGAATTCAGCATTTCTAAGCAGAATAAAAGACAAAGAATGCTTCCTTCTTCGCATGGAAGTCTCCAAACTTAAGAAAGTGCTTAATCGTCACACTTTATTTCTTCACATTACATTATAATCTTGAATCAATGCAGTTTCTGTGGCGCAACAAAAAATTTTAACTTACACACTTTCCGAGGCTCCTTTGGTGGACGAACAGCTTCAGTTATGAATAATGGCTTGAAAAATGATTCCCTGTCACTTGCAGGTGGATCTTGCATAACTAACACCTCATCTCGATACTCACTAAACAGTGAGCGAACCTATATATCAAAAATGAAGGGAACACTGTAGCAATTTAACATAACAGTGCTTTGCTTTCAAGGTAATATGTAATAAGATCCAGGCTAATGTTAAAGATGATTTATGTGACAATGGATGAAGATAAATTTTATTAAAGTGTCTCAAATAAAAATTAATGAGAAGTCCTAGGAACCTTTTCAACATGTTCTTACTGCAAACAAAAGAACAAGCCATATCTTGAAATCCAAATCCAAATACACAATCAAAAATGACACACACACACACACTACAACTCACCTCATTAGGCAAAGCATTATATGGAACATCAGCTGTTGCAATAAGTAAAATTGGTGCACTTGGATCCAATTTGCAGAGATGTGACAAAAATACTGCATGAAGAGTCTCTGGAACCAAACTCCACCACTGAGCAATTGCAGGAACGTATATTACTGATGGCAGATTACGACGAGCCTCTTGAAAAATCTGTCAAAGTATATAATAAAAGTTCAATATAAAAAAATAAAATATTACAGAATACTGTCTCTTTTGCTGACTCCAGTGCACTATGTCATCAGATCTTATTTCTCTCGTAAGCAAGTCACAATAAAGAATGACACCTCACCTTGTATAAAAAACACACTCAAAAGTATGTTCACACAATAAAATACATCAACACACAATAGTGTTATTACTGGGTAATGCACAGTCTCCTAACATACATAACTTGACCAAAAGTGAGAGAATTAAGAAAACAAGAAAATACAGTGAAACCTCGATTCATCGTTTTCGGCGGGGATGGGAAATAAAAACGATGAATGCGGGAAAACGATAGATGCGGGAAAGCATTAAAAATTTAAAAAAAACAATGTTTCTCTTTCAAAGTTACTTCTTTTTACCAAAAAAGTCTTTAATGGACAACTGGTTTGTCGAAACTTTACGTTTTAGACCAAACAGAGCACTTTCCACGTTCAAAAGGTTTTCCTCGTCACGTTCACTAATATTAAGCGCATAAAAGAACAACTTCACTTTCGCCAATGCAGCGTGTGCTTCGGCAAAACTCGGCAAAGCTTCGGGCTCGCATTCGTCGTCTCCCTCTTCCTCACCACTCCAACCCCCTTTGCGGACAATAACAGGAAGAATGGAAATACTATTACTGCCGAACTCAACGAAACGTAGCTGTAGAAGACCCTGACCCGCTGGAAACGAGATGAACCAGAAGAATGAAAAGTGCCGCCAGCCTTTCCTTTGTACTTGTAATAAAAGCATTTGTGAAGAAATTCACACTGCACATGCCATCTGGCATCGCTGGAACGAAATATGAGTGCACCCTAATTAAAATCGTAAAATTTCTGACAATGGGCACCGCCATTCACTCCAACTATCACCCCTGCACCGCTGACCATCATTCCAAAAGAATGTGCTGGTTGGGCGACATAACAGGTTACCACTACTGTGTATTCCAAAAACATTGTGCGTCTTTCGGTATTAATTTATCTCAAAACCCAGCATTTTAATTTCTCAGAAACGATCATTGCGGGAACATTGTGGGCCGGGACTAAGATTTTTGATGCGATAAAACGATAGTTCGAGGAACGATAGAAGCGGGAAAATGTAACATTATTTTATATGGGATGTATTCGGGACCGAACAAAACGGACGATGCATCCGGGAAAACGATAGTTCCGGGAACGATGGATAGAGGTTTCACTGTATATTCAAGAAATTACATAATGAGAATAACAATATTGAAAAGAATGTTCCTTTAAAAGGAGAATAAAGATGAAGTTGTCTTCTGGGATGTTGCACAGCGTAGTCTGGCAAAGTTTATTGATGTTTCAGAAGCAGCACACACCTCTGTAATGTTGATAAACTTCTACCAGACTACAAAGCGTAATATCCCGAAAGACATCTTCATATTCAGTGCCATGAAAATCTGTGATCTCACTGAGAATAAAGACAATTAAAATCAAGAACTTTTCAGATTAATCTCATTTTATTGTTACTGTTAGTTATTCAATTACTTTAAAGTCCTGCGTCAACTGAGGTTATGTAGTAATGAACAAGATACACAATGAAGCTGTTACAGCGTATTTTATGGCACCTTCCAAGTATTCCTCTGAACCAATTCAGAAAAATTAAAAGTATTCAATATAGCACACCTCTCATACCTGAATACATGCTTCTTCAGGAGTTCTTCCTGACACCTCAAACAGAGATGACAGATCAAGAGTGTGAACAGCCACATGTTCCATATGGTGCAGAAGAGATGGTCCAAGATGTGACGTCTGACCTTGTCTGGGACTTGAACCAACCAACAGCAGACGTGGTCTATGAATGGTTCTAGAAGTTCCCACTATTTTTGAGTTACTGTAAAAAACAGATATAAACATATAGTTAATTCAATTTGTGTAGTGGAACAGTACTCGCTACAAGTGATATTCAGAATGTATTTTTTAAGAAGTGAAACAGTAAGTTACCTGGCAACTGAACGTGATATGCCCTGTGGAAATGATTCTTTCAATGAACGGATTGCATGATCAAGAGGTTTCTTCAGCAATGGTTCAATAAAAGCAGACAACTTTCGGCCTGCATTTGGCATAACTCGATGTGAAGCAGGCACAATGTGACACCTAGCTCGGATGAAATCAACTCTTTCAACCTAGTGAAAGCAAAGTTAACAGTAAATACAGCAACAAGTATATGTGGCACCTATTTCAACAGCACAACAAAAAATACATGAAGACAAGAAAAACCATGACAATGACACACAATCCAACCCCAAAGAACAGGAATTCACAATATAAATAAATTCTAATAAGCATTTAATCGTGTTTTCATATCCTGTTTTATTCATTTTAAACCCAAAGCTTGCATAAAGTATTATAAAGTGAACATAAGATGACCAAATTATGTTTGAAATATGTTGTTCCAATGTGACCCCAGTGTTAATTTGAAGGAGATACCAAAGATATTCACAGATGTGACAAAAGGGCCAGCTGTAATACAAATATATTAACATTTTTAAAATGTTAAATTGAAATCCTGTGAAGATGAATGTTTTCTGGGTTGTTGTGTAGTCTGGTGTAAACTTCTACCACACTACGTGGCGCAACAACCCAGAAGACGCCCATCTTCAGACTCATTGCCATGAAAACCTCAAATCCTACATGAAATCCTGTGAATTATAATTGCTGCCAGCACAGCCTTGAAGCGGCCCATTCACGTATGAGTCTGACTTGCGAGTTTGGCTCGGCGAGCTTGACTCATGAGCCGGGCTTGGATATATTTCACCACACATGCATAGCAGACTCGGCTCGTGACACCCCACTCACAAACGAGTTTGGCTCAATGGATCCTGAGCCGAACTGGACTCGCAAGCCAGACTCATACGTGGATGGGCTGCTTAAGAGTCTAATCTTCTTGTAGCACTAACAACACCTGTCAACACAATTACTATATGTTCTATGAAATTGCTCACCTTGACAGCATTGGGGTCAAGGAGCAACTTCTGAGAGGACTTATAAATCTGAGGATATCTTCTTCGGAGACCTTGAATTACAGCTTCAGAGCAAAGTGCTCTAAGGTCTGAGCCACAATACCCAACTGCTTGTTCTGCCAGGTGACTCAACAAACCAGCACTGGGAGGTTGTTCCCATTGGCTTACATGAATTCGTAAGATCTCTTGGCGCTCCTGCCAAAAAGAAAAAAAATCAATTCTATAAATCAGTAAAAGTGCAATGTTAAAAGTATAGTCTATTAAGACAGTACCACCGGTATAGAGGAAGGCTTTTATGAACAGCACTGTATCCACAAAATAGGTGATGTAAAGGGAATGAGAGATTCAAAAAGCATAAAATGTTATAAAAAATAAATTTATTATTTTTTTATTTAGTGTTCTGTCTGACGACAGGTCCACTGTTCTGCCCAAAAAGAGTTCGGCAGTTTTCCCTATTCTCAGCTTCTCGTTTTAATTCCTGAAACATCATCTTCTTTCCTTGCTTGAGATCATCAGTTATCTGTATCAGTCTTCTTCCTAGTTCTTGCTTTCCTTCAACCTGGCCTTCGATGATATCACTCAGTAATCCATTCCTTCTCATAATATGTCCCAGCCAGTTACCTTTCCTTCGTGTAATCGCCTGCAGAATGTTTCTTTGCTCGTTGACTCTCCTCAATACTTCTTCATTGTTCACTCGATCCATCCACCTGATCTTCTCTATTCTTCTCCAACACCACATTTCAAAACTCTCCAGGTATTTCTGTTCCTTCTTCCTTAGTGTCCAAGTCTCTGCTCCATACATAACACTTCACTAGTTTCTTCTTCATCTCCAAGCCAAAATTTATTATAATATAAATGTTATTAAAATCAAATCTGTAAAAGATTCATAATAGTTGAAACAATACCAGCTTTGTGAAAAGTACGCATTACAGAACATTACCTCTTACCTTTTTGGCAGGAAGAGGGAAGTATAATTCACGATCAAAACGACCAGGCCGCCGCAATGCTGGATCTATGGCATCAATACGATTGGTTGCGCCTATGACAATGATCTCTCCTCTGTTGTCAAGCCCATCCATTAGAGCAAGGAGAGTAGAGACAATACTTGCATGGATCTGGTCCTGCTTTGATGATCTTACTGGAGCCAAGCCATCAATTTCGTCAAAGAAAATTATAGATGGACGCTTCTGATAAGCCTGATAAATGCAAACAGTTGTTCTTCAAGTGTACACAAGACCTTCTAAACTTACAATGATATTATAAACTGGAAAGGATAAACCACTAGACAATAAAACACCACACATAAACACAAGATACAGTTTATCATTTTAAAAATCTGCAACAAAACAACATACAATTTCACAACTGTGACTTCATCCTTTATGTAATATTCCAAACCACTACTGTACCTGTTCAAATAACAATCTCAGCTGACGTTCAGACTCTCCAACCCATTTGCTCAGGCAATCAGCCCCTTTCCGCATGAAAAAGGACACCTTACGATCCCCTTGACTACACTCATTTGCCAGGGCTCGAGCAATAAGTGTTTTACCAGTACCTATGTCAGAAATCAATTTATTGATGTTTTAATGGCAGTGAGGATGACGATGATGATCTGGGTTTTAGCACTTTGTAGACTCAGCCCTGAAAATCGAGACAGTGTGCTTCTCCAAAACATTGGCATCAAGTCTACATGGCATCAAAACCCAGAAGAACATTAATCCGTGTAATTTGTCTGCTACTTTATGGAGATAATGAATAAGATGTGCACACCATATTTTAAGAAATATGTGAATTTATGGATGAATTCAAGGACTGTGTATGTCAAGTGTGAGAAAAAAGTGCCAATTCTTTCCTTTCATAAGTCATTAGATGAAATCAACAAACCTGGTGGTCCATGAAAGAGAACTCCTTTGGGAGGCTGGATATGAAACTTTTCAAACACTTCTCTGTACAGCATTGGAAACACAACCATCTCTTTAAGGCAGCGAATGTGGCTTTCAAGTCCACCCACATGACAAAACCTGATACTACGGTCAAGTGACATTGGGTCTACATCAGCTAACGTTGATACAATCTGTTTATGGTCTACAGGACCACGTGCATGATTGCTTGAAGCTGGAATAGCAGTTGCATTGAAGTTCAGTGGCAGACACCTGATACTGAAAATGTCAATATCTGAATTAAAGCTGCAATGAAGAACACTCTAAAGTAATTAATTCATTAAATTCTGGTTTACTTTAAAATTTACAATCTTATACCATTAACTTTTTTAAACCCAAAGTAAAAATTAAGCTTCAAATATTATATATATTTTCTATATAGTACATGTACATATTCTGTTACTTATTGCAAGTTTTAGTTTATAAACTTAGTATAATTCTCCCAACGTATTTCTTTCTTTGAGGTCTAACTGGAAAGAAACCTTAATTAAGTTATTCTACCTGCACACTTCAAACTACTTGCATGTCATCAACTTACCAACAGTCTCTAGTTCTCTCATGCTTCTATTAACCACTTAATTTAATCAGATTAATCAGCTGATCAGAAAAGATTTTGTGGACACTGAATGGGCGAATATGAAGAGTTGGGGAAAATAAGTTCCAGTTGTGCTTGACATTATCTTTCTGGACAAGCCATAATAAAAATATTTTTCTATTACACTCTTACTGTGAAGGGAGATTGTCATATTTCAGGCCAGCTTCTAGTTGGATAAATATGATGTCTTAGAAGTACAGCTATTCCCATTGTTAAAAATAATTCAGAAATAAAATCTGATACATTACAGAGGCAAAAATTATGACTACACAAATCAAACTGACTACAAATCCAACATATTATAAGCATTCACAAAAGAGTATGCACCTGTTACGAGTCTTCGTACGTCCCTTATTTTTCTTTCTATCAAACCTTTCTTCATCACTGCTGCTAGAAGAGCTGGCATCCCGCGCTGGGCCGTGGTGACGACGCCGCCTGACAGAACTACACAATACCGAACGTAGAATTCGTGATGAACGGCGTGGAGGATCTATAACATACAGACTCAATTAGGGCACTAAGTAGTTTCTATCCTGTGAACATACAATGCATAAGTCGCAGCATTACCATGCAGCGTGTTATTAGTTTTAATTCCTGGGATCTCTAAAAGTCACATAATCTTCATATAACTGCTTTATCAGAGAAGTATAGAGAAAACTTACCAACATTGGCCTGGAATCTATCAACTGTTGGTTTTGTCTTTCGCAGATGGTATTTTCCTGTGGGCCCATCAGCTCCACTTTCATCATCTGTTGAGCTGCGACTACTTTGTGTTTCAGTGGGCTCTTCCTCACTGCCATCTGTGTAAATTAAAAACAGCACATATTTTAAGGCATTAAAATGTAACTGATTAATCCTGTACCACAACGTCCTGTTATGTTATACAATATATTGTTGTTATAACAACACAATGCTGCAGTAGAGAATCGAAAATAACACTAAACAACAAATAAAGTTAAATGAGTAAATCATGAGAAATAAACTGTGTTGAACAATAGCAGTAGTTTGAAAGTAATACTTTTGTTACAATGGAGAATGTCTTACCAACATTAATGTCATGGTTCAGCAACAAAATCCATTTATAATGTCAAAGCATTCATAAGGTAGATTATGTTACTCCTTTAACAAAAGCTCGGAATGACTATTACAACTGATTCGTACCAAGTTTTGACTGAGAGAAAAATCAGGCACAGATCTAATTGGGAAAAGTAAACAGAATCTTCTGATTAAGTCCTGTGCTTTATCATGCAATCAACAACAAAATTAAAGCAGTTTTCATTATACATCTGATCCACAAATTCCTTCAATGTTTCCTTCTGAAGAACCATCCACTTACAGAAAATTCCCACTACATTTATTATTTTGCTGAGGTCCATGAATTTTAAACAACATATGCGAGACAATGCTGCATGAGAGAAACAACTCCATCATGCAGAATCTTTTTCATGGTGATAATTGTCAATTGGTCAAGACATTCCTTGCTCTTTATAAAACCCTAGTGTTCACTACCATAATAAAAAACCCACTAAACTCTATTCTGCACCAGTTCACATCCTCACATCATATTCAATATTACTCGCCTTTCTATACCTACATCTCCCAACTTCTTTTTTCTCTTCAGGTTTTCCAATCAAAATCTTGTTCACATCTCCTCTAAGCATGCCCATCATACCCAACCTCCCTTGCCTTAATCACGCTAACAACATTACATTAAGAGTACACATTATAAAGCTATCCATTAAGTAATTTTCATCTTCCTGATACTCAGAAAATATTTACAATATTTACATACATTATTACATTATACTATGTTCACAAATAAAAGGTCACCATGCAACCATAAAGCTTTGTTCTATAAAACTGAAATTCACCCATGAGCTTCGTCTGATGTGGTTTATTCTTCTGAGGAGAATACATCATGCCTTGAACAGGTCGACGAGGTCGTTTCACTCTTGAATACATGTCCTCATATCCCTATAGTAACAATACAACATATATTACAATGTTGGAGACATGAACTCAACATTTATGCTTTAAGGGCAAACATTGAAAGAATAAAAATCAATCCAATTTTTAATCTCACAGTAAACTTAAACTCATACCATGGGCAATGGTTGAGAAATTATGGATTAGAAAATTACATAAATTAGTTTAAAAAATTGCATTCATTGTTAACACAACTTTCTGCATGAGCAATGTAAGTACATCAAGCACAACAACAAAACCCAGTTCTCTCAAACATCCCTTAACAGGCTTGAATAACTGAACTATATTCAAACGCATACAATGCTCATATACTTACATCATCAATAACAGCAGGTTCCAGCTCTGACAATGTGCGTCGCTTCTTGTGAACCTCTTTTACGTCATCTTGTTCCTCACCAGGCCCCACTTGCTCCACCTCTTCTTGGCGAAGCCCCTTATCAACTCGTGTCCCAACAGGTTCCTTCACCGACAGAAACATAGGATAGCCACGCAGAGTCTGAGTGCCTAGGATCCAACTTGTATTAAAGTTGTCATAAATCAGCTTCCGCTGACGTGTGCTGCGACGTACACCTAAAACAAGAGAGTACTCTTTTCAGAAAACTGTTCAGCTTTTCAGAAAGGATACTCCTCCATGGCATTAAACTTAACTAAAACCATTTAACTCGTATATGGCAATGAATGAATTTATTCAGTGCAAATGGTCATTATATTGCATTAGTACATTCAAATGTAAATACAGCCAGAAGTAAAGAAATATCACAGCACAAATCAATCTTACCTTCTCCTTCCTGGTTGTCATGTGCATCGTGTTTCTCCGAGCTGCTATCATGTCCATTTATTCCTTGGGTGTCAATTTCCTCTTCTTCCTCCTCCTCCTCTACTTCAACTTCCAAAGCATGTGTCCTCATTGGTTTGGTTCTGGCTCCAGTATGATTCACATGGTGGCTTCTGGATGAATCAGCTGCTGAACTTGTCTTCTGTCGGAGAGACAGAGATGCCCTCAAATTTCGCCGACGAGATCTTTGTCTCCGAACTCTGATGGAACAAAACAGTTTTTCCCAAGAACTTTAACAAGATATTTAAAACAACTCTTTAGGAACAGAACTTCAGTTCAATACCACTGACACCAAAGTCAGCCAGTGAACATTATCCTTTGAATACTTCATTCCAGTTCACATATTCTGAATCAATTTCTCTAAGACACAATTTACTATATTCCTCCCACCTCCCTATCAGTTCTCTGAGCAGCATAATTCTGTATGAATTTCCTGCTGTGCCCAATCTACAACCTCTACACTATCCCAAAGTGATAAGGTGATAGGCATGAGGTACATATCAACAAGGATCTTCATTATATGATATCTACTCCTAACTTGCTTCACCATCTTAAGCTTCTCTTACAAAAACAATAGAAATAATAAAGAGCAGTACCTGGGAAAACACTAAAGAGTAAAGATTGTCCTGCTACGTGCCATACAGGCGCTTGGGGTGAGTGGAGGTATAGCTCCTCTTTTTCTTGACCTCGGCACTAGATGGGGGTGAGTGGTCAGCATCACGCCCCGGCCGGCTTTACCTCCGGGAAAGGACCCCAGTACCCACTGTAGAGGAGGCTGGGTGGGCCCCAGAGCAGGTCTGGATGCAGAGGCTACAGGAAAAATCCTCTGCCCCCGTCGGGGATCGAACCCCAGTCATCCAGCCTGTAGCTAGTCACTATACTGACTGAGCTATCCCGGCTCATGGGAAAACACTAAAATAATGCACAAACTTTATACAAGTGAAGCTGAGTCAAGGCAGAAGTTCCTTCATAAATTGAAGATGTTTGTTAAACTAATGTCGAGCTATGCACACTTTCTAGCAAATAGCTCATGGCCTCAGCAGCTCACTTCACACACCTTTTCTCTACCATACCCTTGCCTGATGTGTGTTCTTTCCTTATGTGATGCATCACATGACCCATGGCAACCATTCATTGTTTCCTTCTGCCCTCTTTAAGTTGATCTGGTGTAGACCTCAGGTTGCTCTCTTTTGCTGCTGACACCGAAGAACACAGACACAAAATTCCAGTCTCAGTAATGCTTTGAACAAAACGTTGCATATTTTCCAAAATTAAGTTTCAGCTGGTGACTTTAGTGATGCCAGGACAAGCATGTGTGCAGTAGTTTTTTCAGGCATGTTCCGGCTTTCAATTACAAACAAGTGACTAGTGATTTTAATCTTTGCATTAAAATTTAAAGTTCTCCTCAGTGTCTTACTGAGCCTCAGGCTTAAGCAACACTGCCACAATTTTCGTCATAAATTCCCCTGAAGGGATATGCGAGCAAGGATGGATATAACATCATTGGAGAACCATAAATTTGTGTGGAATGAATGGCCTGAATTGTAGGAAAATCTTTTTATGTGGAAAAGTTGTTCCTGTCATCTTATCTGAAAAGTTTGCCTACATAGTTTATATGAAGGAATTCTTTGCTTTGCAGATAAGCCACATTTATTACTGGCAACTTTTATTTGCCTATTCAACTTGTATACAAAGAAATTGAAAAATTCTCCATTAAATTTATATACATTTCAACTTTTAAATCCCTATTCAACTTATTCCCTAATACATTTAAATATTTCTAAACATTTACATGGCAGAATTCAAGATCTGAATGTGAACACAGAGAAACTCATGTGGTCTTATTAAACACCTTCACATGGGGGAATATATATATATATATATATATATATAAAGCTTTACGTGACAAAATGGGTTTCAACTACAAAGTACAGAAGTTTCAAACTCTTTTGCACAATTTGGGATCTACAAATGGCCTTTTGCCCAACAGTATAAAAAACATTAGCTTTCACTCTTCCTTGACGACAAGTTTTATAAATGGATTGCCCAAAAAATTGACAGTGGAACCACGGTTCCGGAGAATCTGACGTAAATACGTCTCTGTATTTAAATTATATTTCAGCAATAAATACAATGAAAGGAAGTTTATATATTAGCTTTATTCTAAATATTTCCTTTATACATGCTTTACAACTTAGTAAATAGTTTGATTAAGACTGCTTATTAAACTTGAATTAGTTACGCTTAAGATGGCTCTGTGGTAGCTGAGTGTAATGTATTGTAATGTAATAAAATGTAATTTAATGTAAGGATTTTTTCTCTATCCCCTGTGTCCAGACCGGCTCTGGGGCCCACCCAGCCTCCTCTACAATGGGTACCGGGGGTCCTTTCCCGGGGGTAAAGCCAGCCGGGGCGTGATGCTGACCACTCACCCCCATCTAGTGCCGAGGTCAAGAAAGACAGGAGCTATACCTCCACTCACCCCAAGCGCCTGTACACACGTAGCGGGACAAACTTTACCTTACTTGTACTTGTGATATTCTAAAACGTTTTTCCAGCACAAAATTATCTAGTCTACGACGCACTTCTTCTACAAGCGACTCACAGCTCAGCTCTTTCCGCAATAACGAAAGTGGACTGTTGACAACATTAATGTAACACAACAATGCCGAGTAAACAGATGATGAAACAATTAGTTTCTTAGGTAACAACAATGCACGCAAGCTGACCATTGTTGGTCCATATTTACACATCTTCGTTATGCTTTTTTGCCGAATGACCCTTCTGTATAGACGTATTTACATTTTAATAACTCCATTTTTGGAAATAGCACTACATATATTTCAATAACTTAACCACAAAACTGATGAAGATACTTTTAGATAAACATACACCTATAGGGCAATCCAAAATGGAAGAAAAGATTAGCCAAAAAATTTGATAACTCTAAAACTCAAGAGAGACAAATGCAGAAAACTTCAATGTAAAGATGCTATTGCTAATGTATGACATGATACATGTGATGTACAAGTACAAATTTTGTGCACCAATCCAGATCCTTAAATTGATGTCAAGAAGACCACAAGGAAAAGAGCAGGAAAAACACTTCCACTTCATACCCAAAAGCTGTAGTAAATTATGCAAGTAGCAGAGGTTACACTGACAGGGTAGAATGAAAGAGAGATTATTACGAAGTGGTAGAAATATCCGCCCCTCCAAACAAATAAATTGCAAGCAAACCTAGTTTTTAAGGCATCACTTTCAAGTAAGAAGAGGAAACTGTTAAATGTTGCTAGGTCACAAGAACTGTCACTTTCTAGCTTACAATGCATGGCAGTCAAGTTCAAGAAGAAGTCTACCGTGTCTGTCTCTTTTGACACAACAAACCACCATGTTTGAACCATAGTATACACGTAAAACTATCCATACTGTAAACGGTCTAAATTACACTGTAAGAACAGCTGACCATTTTCCTGACCTGCCAAGTGACACAATATTTTTTAAAAATTTAATAATACAAGTGATACGTGTGTCAAGTTAAGAAACACACGAGATTAAAATCAATACTCAGCATGAATGTAATCTCTTAAACATTAAGAATTGCTTGAAACAGAAAACCTGCTCCCATTTACTAGTCCATACTGAATCATCACTAATTTGCAGAACCTGCTTCACTGACTCAATTAGTTCACTGGCAGGGACAGGGTTAAGAAATTATAGCCTACCTCTCTCTTCTTTTAACAGGTGTAAAGATATCATCGTCGTCGTCATCATCATCATCATCAGCCTCCTCAAACATGGCAATATCATCTGAATCTTCCATCATTTCATCTTCTTCATAAATATGGCCTCTCTCATCAAGCGAGACAGACACTCTGCAACTGCGCAAATGCCGACGACGGGAACCCACTGCTACTGTAAACAAGCATACTCTAATTACTAATCTGGATCAGAGTTCTCCAATGTATATGCTTACCTGTATTCTTTTAAAAAATATATAAACATATTCATTGCAAAATAAAATGTATGATTTGATGTCACAGTAAGGAATTTCTGGTACAAAGACAGGAATGGCCAGTCTAAGTGAGATTTTAAGTTCTCACGGCAATGAGTATGAAGGTGGCTGTCTTCTGTGTTGTTGCACCATGCAATGGCATCCTGGGCTGTGGAGTCGGAGTTGGCCTCCATTATCAGGGCGATGAGTAAGCCGTGCGAGTGGGAAGTACTAGTCCCAGCCGGGCCACTAACCACTACTCTGCCCTTTTCAGGGTACATCCGGCCCTGGCCAGTGCTCCCTTCCAATATCCTTGTTTCACCTCCATCACGACCACCCACCTCCCTTATGTACAGTGATCCACCGGCCGAACTCTGAGGGGCCCTTAAAAGGGATGCTTTCTTGGACCTATCTCTTTCACATGCTGTGACATGCCCACACACTCCTATTGGTTCACACATCCTTGCCTGATTCTGATACCAGTCCCCACTGGTTAGGATTAGGCTATTCCTTTCCTGTCTGGTCCCTACAACTCCAGCTCTTTCCACTCGCATGGCTTACTCATTATCCTGATGATGGAGGCAACAAGTACCTCTGAAACATCAGTAAACTTCTGCCAGACTACATGGAGTAACAACCCAGAAGACAGTCATCTTTCAACATCAACCCCACTTGGATGATGACAAATAGAAAAATGGGAATGCTTACTGATCTTAGGTTTGGGTTCTAGAAATCACTTCCAAGATTCAGGAAATGCAAGACCTTCCATTACTTTTCTTGTACATCTTTTTCATCTACAGAAACTGAGTATGGAAGAATACTACCACAATTAACACAGGAGGTTTCAGACACCATGACCATTCTCACCATAATGACCACACACAATGCTGCAGTAAGTAGTTTCAGTATAAAATATTTTCAGCATAAGAAGCAAACATATGTAATAATTAGGGTATAATAAAATTTCACTACATTGATGCCTCCTTCCACCTGCCTCAACTACGCCTGACTCACATTCAGCCAACTGCTCAAGTTGTGATGTAGGAAATGAAAGGCACAGACCATTCACATCTATGGATGAGAATAGAATGTATGGTTTGGTTATCATATGGGATAATACAGTAGTAACAACCAGTACATTTTACTCACTACGACTGTGCACAACATTAACAAACGCTCCAACCTAGCCTAGTCTTTGCACAGACTCTTTTAAGACACATAAAATGGTGTCCATATGACATTCATTTCATCATTTTAATAGGTGCTATGATATCTCAATAAATTTGAATAAAGTAATGTGATTCAATGTATACCAAGAAGTTCACAAACACAAAGCCATGCTCATAACTAGATTTCAGTCCTTGAAATACAATAGTTAGTTTTAAGACTAGCACAATCCCAAGGAATTGTGCCATAAAGTAGTAAAGTACCATGTCAGTACATGCTTTTAGTGCCACGCCTAAGACTACCTTGTTCTGTGTAACGGGAGCGTAAGGTATAGTCTGTTGAGGTCCGGTCACGCTCATTATTGTTAAATACAAAACGGTTGCGTAACTCACGACCCCAGCCAGAACCAGACTGCGGAGGGTAGGAATCATCCTTTTCCGTTCTCCGCTGACTGGATCCACTCTCGGCATCCTGTAACCACATCCAGTAAAATAATCCATTTTCAGTTTTGCTTTGGTATGACGGGCTTTGAAGTTTATAAAAACAGGCTTGCAAAACTGAATGGAAGCAAAAATGCTTAGAAACAAAAGGATCTCACCTCAAGGATCTCCTCTTTCACGGACAAGTCTCTAACAGGCATAGCTGCTTCCAAATCTTGACTTACGTCGCAGCTTCTTGTCTTCACCATTTTCACATGAACAGCCAAACTGAGGAGTTGCAAATATTGCGACCCACAATTTTTTTCAACATCAATACCATTCTTGATTCTGAGTCTTCCGAATTCCCAGTTCAATGGCCGTTGCAAGTTGCACAATACACAAGTCAATTTTCACTTACTGATCTTCAACTGGGTCTAAATAACCTTTTACCATTCTGAAAATAGTCATTTCAAGTATCAATTTCACCACTCTAAACCACAGTTGTAATACATCACTCAGATCCAAATTTTAAATGATCCTAACAATAGCAACCAACGCAAATGATACTGCCTTCCTTTCGGTCGAACACACACCGGACACAGCCAAAATGGCGGTAATTTATCATTCATTGTGAGCAACATGTAACATGTAATATACCTTTCAAACATATTAAATTGAAGTTCGCGTTTTTAAGCATTGATTTGTACCCAAAGTTTGATTGTACTAGCCTTTATTAAATGTATTTGCGCAGTTACCAATGCAGATATTTTAGGAAAAATAACCTTATTTAAATCTTCAAGCAATACCCATATTAGCAAATAAATGGAAGTACAATACCCAGCCTGTTGAACATTAAAATCAGTGTACCACTACGAAAAATAAAAATAAAACACCATTCATTTATGAAATACTGGTATAACCTTGAAAGGGTCTGCTTTTTATCATACTGTTACACATATTCAACTTTCAGATGTAAAACTAGTGTTGTGTAATGTACTAGAAGTGTTTAGGCCTTAGGTACCTTGGAAAAGAGCTGTCGGGTAATATGATGTGCAACTGAAGTGTGTGCCCATTTTATGAATTAGTTTGCAGAACAGGACATCAAGCATGCTTTTACAAATCAGCAGCATAGTAACGTATGCTAAAAATGTTACTGGTAAGCGTTCTAACTATACTAGGCCTAGTACTTTTGTAATTGTGTAATCCTGCTTATACATGTCCATTATGTTTTGTCCAGTCAATATGATGACCTATATTACATGTATTACTGGTACAATTCAGGAATAACTTTAGCCTAAAAATTTGTCTAACTCTGTGTATTCATTTCTTTAATTAAACTTAATTTCCTTTCAGTGGATTACATAGACTTGGACTTCACTTTGTGGCTAACATGGATGCTTACACCCTTAATTATTACATTCCTTTTGCCATTGATTATAGTACTTCTCTTGTATTTAAGTGTATTGATTTTGTACATCTACAAATTGCATAGGTAAGTCTATTCATAAACAATCATTATGTTTCAAATATACATTCATAAATAAGTATTCATTCCTATAAATTTTCAAGGAATGACAGTTGGTGACTGGAGACATATGAAGAGGAGTTAGAAAATGTTTATAGATTTGAAGTAGGTGTAAGAATAAGGAATTAATTGTATTAGCAGAAGCTGATACTAATATAAATATACTACTAGAAAACTTAAGGTAATCCAAGTCCAAATGTTGTCATTCATGATCATATTCAGGAAAGAATATCACTTGTGAAACCTCAAGCACTTTATTTAGATGATTTTACAAGTCAGTACTTCTGATGTCCTCTTTCAGACATCGTTTACGCCATGCATATGAAACAGATTTCTGGGATGGTGCACGGAAGACTGTTGCAGCTGTCTGGGATGCCCATGGCTGGATCTGGCATGGTAGCAACTTATTTCTCACATCCAGCTACTGGAGACATTTCTCAAAGCTTTGAATACATTCTATAGTATAAAACATAGTTCATTGTTTAAAACATTATCCCCTTGTAATAGGCAATGCATGGAAGATGTTTAATTGCTAAAGTTAATCTCTTATTCAAAATTCAATCTGCATATAATAACTACAGTCCGCAGACCAAGAGAAAATCCCTGCTAGGAATTTGTTATACACAGTGAGTGACGACCCATCCTAAAAGCATACATTCCACAACCATTGAACGAACAACAGGCTTTCATGTGTTCTAATGGGTACAGCTTTAAGATTACCTCACAGCGGCACAGTGATTTAATATAGAATATTATTGCAACATCCGCAGAACACATTAGAGGTGCGCTCACTACACGCTAATCTCAACTGCTTGATGTTTTCAGTCTGTGTGTAGTAGCCTTAAACTGTGACATATCACACTTCCCACCAATAGCAGCCCTCTAGTCCAGCTGATAAGTAACATTCCCCCCACACCGACCAGAAATGACTTCCACTTGCAGGGATTTTCTCGTCATCTGTGGACAGTATGTATTTGTATGTATATTGTTGCAACACTGAACTTCGGTCAGTGTTGTAACATTTTTGCATCAATGAGAACTGGATCGCAGTGTTGCAACAGTTGTGACAATTATTTTCTTGGGTATTATTATTGCCTTTGTTATAATTGCATTTGTTATTCCCTTGGTGATCCTCTAATGTCACCCTTAATATTGGCATGAAGAGCACCTTTGGAATATCAGTGCGCTCAGAAGAATACACTTTTACGGTCTAATTAATATGACATGGATGCTCATTATTATTCCCCGATTTGTTTCATACTTTAAAAATAACTTGTGTAATGAACACTCCTGTTTGGTCAATGTTTTTTTATATTATAATGGAATATAAGAGTGTAGGCATATTTATGACATTGGTTTTCCATAAATTCAAGCCCACTGTTCTAATTTGGTCTAAAATTAACCATGTGGTTTGGATTTGTTCATTAAAAAATTTGATAATATTCACTAATCATTCTATCAGTCATTCTCTTCTATATAATCTAAGCAATTGGAAGTTTCATTAAATAAATCATTACTAAATAAATATTCAATATGATCACTACTTTCATTTGGGTAAGGGTATAAACTAGTGGTTCCCAAACTGTCCCAGTATTATTTTAAAGTAAGTTCACAGAAACACAGTGATGTTACTGACACTGTTCTTTTTGTTTTATAAAGAAGTATTATTTGTTGTAGTCTGTTCCAGTTGCATAGTTGAGGTATACATTAGCTTCCTTTGTTTTCAGAAGGAAAATTGTGAAACACTGCAAAGGTATAGCTGCATGAGGATGTGCTATGTCAAGGTGGAATGAAAGTAGATGGTAGGTAAGGGAGAATGTCCTAGAAAAACTTATAATTTCAAATGGACAGTAATGTATTCTTATCTTTAAGGAGTGAATGTATGGAGCAGTAGTTTGGGAACCACAAATACAAGCCCTAAACCAAGAGATCTCTGTGACATTTTCAACTGTCTTTTCCTTTAAAAGAAATGTTCCAGTGTACATTAATGCATAAAATCACAACTATGTCTTAAGTTCATAAATTGTAATAAACATGAAGCCATAAGCAGGAAATTGGGAAAGTTCTTGTCATTAATTATTGTTCTGATAATTTTAAACAAAGAAAAAGAATCTTAGTTATATTTTTTCAAGCACTTCCCCATTTTTCATGCTGCAAGGTGTGAAGGTCACAAAACACCTACAGTATGTACTATCTCTTTTCGTAAATTTCTAAGCCATATGATGAATTTCAATAAAAACTTATAATAGAAAAGGCTAACAAAATCTTATGTAGGAAATGTATTTCTTGTATGACATAATGGCCTGTCAGGACTTCAAATTTACATTGGGACAGAAAAGAAATTTGTTTGTGGTGAATGTATGTAATACCAAAAAATTTTCTGAACAAAAATTATAGAATTAGACAATGTATATTGATCATTTTTAAGAATTTGGTTTTATTCATTTATAATTTGTGTTAAAGGTTAACTAGCTGTAATTAATCATTCCTTTGAAAGCCTGTGGAATATGCCTTTTCACCATTTTTATTTCTTTGTATTTAGGTCTTCCAAGTACATGTGTCTTGAATTTCATTCCATTTCACTGAAAAATATAAAAAAAGTAGTAAGCAGAAAATGCAGTTGGGACTTTCAAAATATATAGTCCCTTTAAGCTTAAAGTGAAGGACATTCAGAAAAGCTGTTGTGTGTAGGTGTACATTTACTCCCATTAGACATAGTTCTTTGTTATCGAAAATTTTCATTATGGATATTTTCTTCTGCATGCTGTACTGTCCAGGTTATGAGGTCAGCGGTATGGAAAACATTCCAGATGACACCCCAGCACTGATCGTGTACTATCATGGTGCCATCCCCATAGACTTGTATTATTTTATCTCAAAATCTATTCTATTTAAGAACCGTTTGATTCATACAGTTGCAGATCGGTTCCTCTTTAAAATACCAGGTAAATATGAAGAATATAACTTCTGTAATTGTTATAATTGAATTTGTTGTGATCTAGAGCAGGAATAATTAACCAGGAGTGTACTATGTGGATGCAAGGGTGGTGGGTGTAGTGCACTGAAAAGAAATGTCTGTAAGCTTTGATCATGAAGGAAATTAAAAGAAGAATATTTGCTTATATATAGTTGAACTGAGACTTGTGCAGATTTTAGGTTTGCTGAAATTATCACTTGATTGTCATTTTACCTTTCACTCAACTGATCAAAACTCATGAACAACTTTCTATCCAAAGAACAGTATTTTTGGCAGCAGGCTCAGATAAAAATAGGATAGATTTAAATTTATTTCAACAAGATAAAGTTTGTATTAGATTTTGCTAAAACTTTGATTTTGAGTCTGGTCAGTTGTAGGCCCAAGATAAGGTCTCAGTTCAGGACTTAAGTTATATTATGTAAATGTCCTCAAATGCTGTTTTCAGCAAAAGCAATATTAATTTTGTGACCTATTTAACATGTGTAAGTATTCATAATTACTCAACCAAAGTAAACATATGAAAGTCCCACATTTTAAGTTAATGTGAAGACTGTTATTTACATAAAGTGATTTTATAAACTGTATGCTCTATCCATCTACACAGGCTGGTTAATCATCTCCGAAGCAATGAAGGTGATACCAGGCACAGTGCAGATATGTTCAAATATTCTGAAACAGAACAATTTATTAGCCATATCACCAGGAGGAGTTTATGAAGCCCAGTTTGGTGATGCATATTATAGACTTATGTGGAAAAAAAGACTTGGATTTGCAAAAGTGGCCTTGGATGCCAAAGTGGTAAGTAGTCACAAAGCTGTACAGAAATATTCATGGGTTTAAACCTTTTCTCACCCATGGCATACCCCCATTTGTCAAGGACATGATGGCACAACATAAAATTTCACCTCACAGAAGGGGATATGAAAATGTACATTTCCTTAAATATGTATTACATATATATCCTTGTCCTATAAGAATGCAGGCATATGAAAACAAAACATTACATGTCGATAAAACTATTAATGATAAACGAGTGTGTTTGTGTATTATGAACTTTTAAGTATAACATATGAATAATTATACCATTTCTTATAAAAATTTGTGGCACACCCGAAACTTTATGGTGGCACACTGGTTGTGGAACACATCTGAGGCAGAAATACAAGGACACGTTCCTTTCTTGCATCAAAATCACATCTAAATCTTTTAAATCCCACATTATATATATGTATATATAAGACATACTGAATGCATTTCAGATTGAGTGTTGTATCATTCTTTTCATTATAATTATGTGCTTTGGACAACTGATTTGTATAATGACAAACATTTGTTATCTAATACAGCGTTTCTCAACCTGAGCCAATGTTGAGTGGTACGCAAAACTAAGTAAGAGAATCAAAAGATAATATTAACATAAATAAGTTTTCCCTGAACGCATTTGGTTAGTGGTACATTTAATGTGTTAAATTAGAATTAGTGGTATGCTAGCATAAAAGGGTGAGACCCCTGACCTAATACATTTTAACTTTGATTTTTTAATAAAATCATAGTTATTACACATCTTGTCTTCTTTTGCAGCCAGTTATTCCAATATTCACACAAAATCTACGAGAAGCATTTTGCAGTGTGAGTTTTGGCAGACGTTTGTGGCTGAAATTGTATACAATAACAAGGTTTCCAATTGTGCCAATATACGGGGGATTTCCAGTGAAGTTACGCACACATGTGGGGAAGCCAATTCCTTACAACGGTAGCCTCACCCCTGAGCAACTTCAGATCAAGGTTCATAACATTAATAGATTGTATTCTGCACAATAACACCTTCAGATAACAGACAACTTATCACGGTCATTTCACTGTATCCCATCAGGCTAGTTACGTACGTTTTAATTCTGTTACATTATATTGTATTGGGTGTAGCAAAGGGTTAAATTTTTCAGTCTCATAATGTGGACACATAGGGAAACTTCATTTAGAAATACTTATTATTAGATGAACCCTCAAAAATATACTCTTATTCTAGAATAGATATCTAGGACATGTTTATTCCCAAATTAAAATTTATGTTGTGTAAGGAATTTAATTTAACTAGAAACTCATTACATTTTTACAGACGTTGATTATTAATGTTATTTATAGTACAGGTTTGATGTAATTTAAGTCAGTTATGGCAAACCATTAAACAAAGCCTGTTGTAAGGTCTTTATTGGTAAACGTCTGTATGGTGCATTTCCTACTCAGAATGGTCTGAAAAGAGAAAATTCTTCATTGCCATTGCTTTTGAACATGCCATAATTAAGGAAACAAAGGACATTGTAACTGAACTGGACACATCAGCTTTTGTTCTGTGATGCTGAGGGGGTACATAAATACTGTAACTCTGTTACATGTTGTTAATGGTATGGAAGATACTAATATTCAAATTCCAAATTTAGATCACCGACTAACCAATTTAAATGATTTTCACTTTGACATAAGAATAAATAGGGTAGACCATTTTTAAATCGCGTGCAGTTATGATGTTTATCAGTAAGATATTTCTTTACATCTTTTTCTTTTGTTTTATATTAAATTCTAGGTAGCTCAAGCACTAGAGGAATTGATTGAGGAGCATCAAAGAATTCCAGGCAGTATAATGCGGGCACTGGTGGAGAGGGTATATGCGCTACCAAAAAAGAAATCCAAATGATGAGCATATTATTGATTTGGAGCAGTTTTGTAAATGAGTTATCCATACATCGAACTGTAAGCACTGATGTGCCATTTGAGTGTCATAATAAATAATATTCAAAATATGTACATAATACCACCTGGATACAACAATTATTATTACTTTTGTTGTAGGCAAGCATTCCTAATGACTGATGGGACGATGTTGTGAAGTGTGTGACTTCTGCTGTAATTAAGAGATGTTCCAGAGGATGACCCAGCACCTAAAACATGCCAGGCCTAGTAGTAGTAGTAGTAGTAGTAGTAGTGGTAATAAATAATTTTATATATACATTGTAAATACATTACAAAGGTATGCATTCCAGGGTCAAAATAAAACATTGTCCTATTTATAAGTGTAGTGTCATGAAGGAGTATAATAAATAACATAGCCTGTGTAACAAATTAATATTATTTTCATATGCAATACAAGTAAAAATGTTTAATCTGTTCTGATAAGAATTGTGCAGAATGATATTTTTTAAACCATGACACATTCCATTTATTGGCTTATTTCAATGTTGCTGTCTTCTCTTGTAAATATAGTACCAGACCTCCCGTATCAAGAAAGCCTGCAACCTAATGCTTTTCAGACTTTAGGATTTTGGATGATTATGCAGAGGAATTTTAAAACAGTCAAAATAAATAATAAAAATTATATGCTGAAGTATGCTTTATCTACAGTTCACAATTTTTTTCATGACAAATAGAAAAACCTCAAAAATGTTGGTTGGTATATCTTCAGTCTAAAAAATTTATAAAAGCTGTAAACTTATGCTATATGCTGATTAGACAAGTTTAAACAAGAAACCTGCCTTCTACTAGTGGTAAGACCGTTAACAGTGGTCCCACTCACACATGGTGGTGAGTCAAAAGAACTATGATGATGAGCATAGGCAACTACCACCATAAAAATCACCAGGAGAAATGACAAATTTTAGGTCCTTCAGGATTTTGCAATGGCAGATATGGGGTCTGACACTATATTTACACTATTTAACATATTGTACTTAAAACTCTGTGTGATTATTTATTTATTTTACTCCAACATGGTTTTGTATGTAAATATTAACTATTCTTATATTTGTTGTTTTAAGTTACCTGACTTTATATAAAATAAATATATATATATATATGCATTTAAAACTCTGAAGCATTAAATTTGTTTTTCTTTATAAAGAGAAAAACTAAAAAATTTGGGGTGATATATTTTCATTGTCTAAATAACATGTAAAAGCCCACAGCTTATGTCATCTGTTGATTAAATAAGTGCAAACAAGGAAGCAACCTTCTGCAGTTGGCAGCAAAATAACTTTACTTCATATTTATTCAGAATGGGGACTTTAAGAAATAATTAAAACATTTTTTTCTGAGATTACTACAGAAGATTCTGCATATGTGTTCTTAAGGTATGCTATAACATTGAAACTTGTCTTTGTATCACTGTATATTTTTACTTCTGATTTGCTCTGTACATCTTATTATGGAACAACATGATTTCCAGTTGCAGCTTATGCCTCTTTTTTCTGGTGGAACACCTCTACATGTAAAATAAAAATGTGAAATTCTAAAACAATGTGATATTATCAAATGAAACTGGCATTACTACAAAAAAACTACTGTGTCATTTTAACATGAAAATGTTAAAATGTATTACCCTAAAAATAAAAATACTTTTATGAATACTGCTGGGAGTTTTAACGAAAGATAAAGAGTAGCAAAATACTTCCTATAAATGGACAGAATAATGTTACATATGCGTGCGCTTCCTATCTTTTAGACATCTTCCTCTTAAAAATGCATGGTCTAAATGAAGAGCACACCATCTCAATCTTTCTCTCCAGAGCTCGCTTCCTTGCCTCACCACTTCCCATGCCAGTAAACTACAAACAGCCTATAGTGTACCACTTTTCTTTATTTTCCTCCAAACACAGTGATGTACTGCTTATGCCCTAAGATGAATGAGTGTGTTAAAACAGCTTATAAGCTGCAACTCTAGAGACAGTTGCTGGCATTGGTACAGGCATTTCACTGTATTATCCTGAACTGATTTCCCATTAGAATGTAACTACATAAAAACAGTAATTAGTGTAATACCGTACAACTTTCAGTCATCTAACAAGATCTCTACTTCAATACTTCATTAGTGTAACTAAATGTCTGGCATGCATTACATGATCGAATGGGATTATTGGATACCCCTAAACAAGGCACCTTTATAACCCCTGAGCGCTAAAGCCTGTTATATAGAGCTAGTCCAAGCGTACCTTTCTATTCCAATCATTGAATCCTGCACAAGAATGCCTTTATATTCAGATCTTAATGTCTAAGAAATTCAGAAAATGTAATCTCATATACACATCTGGCATATGCAATTGTTTCTGTAGAGAGATTAAGATTACTTTTCTGGCACGAAAGCATTAATTTGACCGGAATAGCCGTTGTCTTTCACCACCATCCACAGTTGACTGTAATTAATACTAATGTTCATGAATCCTAGACTACATACTAAGGACGAAATTTGTATTATTACAAAACTTGACATGAATTTACACGTACTCGTAACTAATTAATACCTCTATCTATATCCTCTTGTGACATACACTGTGAGTGGGTGCCAT
>NW_019059854.1:988970-1005092 GCF_000696155.1 Zootermopsis nevadensis | reverse complement strand
CCAATACTTCGCAACAAACCACTAGATTAACAATAAAATTATATAATGCTGTCTGTTCTGTCAGAATGTTTGTATTAATTGTTTTTGTTTTGTTGCTTGTCATCTAGGAATGTGTGATCCATAACAGGAATGGTTATTCAGGAAATTAAGCACATTCTCATAATAGTGTAACAGAATTGGATATACTTTTTTGTCATTTTTTTTCTTCTTTGTTGTAAGGTTGCTATCAAAATGTCAGTGGTGATGTTACCATTTTTATGTTCTTTCCACGGCACATACATGTGCTCCAATAAGAATAAAATATATCAGTCTAATTTAAGTTTAATATATTTGGCTGGTTTTGATAAATGTCATTAAACCGATTGTAATGCCCATTATTTTAAACCCGTTTTTATGTATTGTAATATTTTGTATCTCTTTGGGGTGGTGATTTACAGCTTATAAATGGCCAGGATTCTTATACTCAGAATAAAAATAATATTGTAGCTTAAGAGATTATGTTTAATATTCAAATGGTTTTGTGGAGACGTATTTGGATAGCCTTATGACTACAAACCTTTTAATAGGGCATACAATAAAATCTAAGTATAACTGACTTTATGTGGACTTATATTTCATTATAATGAAAGACAGAAACAAATTAATTCAGTAAGATTCATTGTTTTTACAAAGGTCAGTGCATTTTTATCAAATAAGTGGCACATCCTATGTCCATAATTATATTCACAAGTGTATAGGCAATCATTCATCCTGCTTTTGTTGCATAAAGTAGAATGATCTATGTGTGTTGTAACGAAGCCCCTATTTTCTTCACTCTTTCTTTGGCAAGCACACAGCATTTTTAGTAGGGTTCTTGTCCATATTTGTGTTTGCAACCCATGGGTTTAAACCAACAGGCTCCATTAGTTGGGTAAAATCCTGCTGCCTTTTTTTTCAGAGCTTCCACGCAAAATTAACTAAACCTCTTTTAAAACCTGGAATTTTCTACATATGACCATGGCATTTCAAGATGATTCATAATACTCTTATCTTAATAAACAGTAATTATTTGTGTTAGACAGAAAACAACAACAAATTCAGTATAATATATTTGTCATAAGGCATATACAATCAATTTGTACTGACTTACTTGCATTTTAGAGTAAATACTGCAAAATACATTTGCACTTCAAATACATAATTACATGGTTACTGAGCAATCTGTACACTTTATAATGTATATTTATATAAATTTTTACATAATGCATTATAATATGTACACAATATTATATACTACCTAGACTTACACTTTTAAGGGAACTCTGTCCACGTCCCCAAGCCAGGTGTACCATTAATATGGTAACTTGGAACACTTAGCTTTCAAACTTCTTGGATTCACTCAGTTTCCTTTTTTCTGTTGACACAATATGTAGTTGTGACGGGAAGGTAAGGTTTGTTTCACTCAGAGATGGTTGTCAATACTGGAGGATACCAATTTCTTTCTGAATGCTACTACTGCATATGAGAACAAATCTTGTGGATATCGTAAAACCAAAATCTGTTTTTAAGCAATATCAATCACATTTTGATATACCTTCATAAAAAGTTTTTCAATAAGTGAATTTGTTATGTTATTAATTCAAAATTGACAGTGTTCTGATTAAGAATGCAAATATGCTTATTCTAATATTTTAGAATCATGGTTCTCTCTTTTCAATTTTGTACTTTATAAAAGGCTTTTATTTAATATTAATTCTGCATAATTATCTCTGCTCAAGTGTCTTTCAATAGAAATTTGTGAATGTTATACTTCTAATTTTTATTGTTCTAAAAATCAAATTAAGTAATGTAACTAGAAAGATATCTAATCACACTGATCAGTCCTCTTGTAAATACTGCAGTAGGCATAATCACTGTCATATCGACACTGAGTTAATGTTGATTCCTTTCTTTCTCTTTGGCTGAAACTGCAGTGATTGACAACCACCTCACCTCAATATGACATTTGTGTCATATCCCTGCTCCTTGGAGTCCCGTTGACCAGACACTCTTCTAAATGGGTTCCATGTGAGTTTCTTATGTTGGTGGTGGCTTGTTACACTGCCTGCAGGGCTGGGCTGTCCACTTGATACCCCTGAGCTTGAACTACTGCTAGTTGAAACTGAGCCCTTTGGTCCACCTTTAGGTTGCTAAAAATACCAGTACATCTCTTATCAAGTTGTGTGTTAAAAGGATTACAGTTGTTTACTGAACAGGTAACAAAACTCGAGCTGTGGTTAATCAGAATATAAGTTTTTACCACATGTAGTGGCAGCACTTGTTTCATATTCAAATGTCCATGGCTCTCATCTATGCTGGCAGATCAACTATCATGATAATTTTTTTTCATGGTTTTCCTTAATCCCTCCAGGGTGTTACCAGGTTAGTTCCTCAAGGTAGGTCACAATCATTATCTTCCACCTCCTTAGCATATTACTGTAATCACCATATCATTCAACACTATATAACCTCTGCAAATGATACAAATGAACAGACTGCAATATAAGTTTGAACCGAAATGAATTGGTACTCCTTACCTGACAGATGTAGCTTCCAAATGTAGTGTTCTGATTGTAGAATATAGGGAAATGGACAGTATCAAAATATAACTTTAAATGATAAGTTTAAATTCTGTTTATAAACAACAGAATGTGATTGACTGACAGGCTGGCCCCAAGTATGTACTTGCTACAAATGTAAAAGTAAAATAATGTCTAAGCACCATGCCATGATATAGTACACAGTACATTCAGACTGAACACTCGTACATTTTGGAGCTGGAGAAAGGTGAATAATCAGCTTCATGCTGTAACTGCTTTACTCCTGGAGAAATTGCATCTTCCAGGAATCAAAGCTTATCTTCCGCCTGCAACCAGTTACTTCACTGACAGCTATCCTGGCTCATTCCTGTTTTTCATTAATACTGTATTTCTTAGTGCAAAATTGATACTGTACCAGCTAAGCAGCTATTGTCTAAGGCACAGAAAGGAACGTTCTAAGTTTTCCTTATTAATTCTTTACACACGCTGCAATTGAAGTACTTGCCCTTCTGGTCTTTATGTATTTGGCATTTGAAAAAAATTAATGAAAGAAATGTAATCCATCTTCACTCTACAGTTAAATCTGACTACTTACTGCCATGGAAATATACTATCAGAAGAAGGTTTATCTAAATAAAAATCAACATTTAAAATGTTAACTGAACATAAGACAATCATTCATCTTAATGTTACCTTTGTCAATAGCATCAGATTGGCTTTCACATTCACTTCATAACACATAAGACTACTGTTTGCCAAAGAGGCAAATTTCTGACAACTAAATTTTTAATTTAACTCATTCTTAACGTCAGTACTTTGGGCCTCTTTATCCCTATGGTAAGTACCCTGGTACCTATCTGATAGGAGGTTGGGTGAGCCCCAGAGCCAGTCTAGACATTTCAGTGAAGGGGAAATCCTGCAGAAGGCAGAAACTGGTGAATTAAGGATGTGCTGTGGCTGAAATGTGATTATTTGTATCAAAATTGTAAAAGTGTGGGGAGAACGAAGCTCCCTATAGCCTGCTAGATGGCAGTAAACTTTATAAATTAATGGGTTAAAGTACATGAACTGCTAATCTTTCCTTACCTTCAGGTAATTTCTGTCCATGGGTGTTACAAGTTTGAGGCTAAGTGTGTCTCCAGCATCTTTTATTAGTTTTACAACATCTTCATGTGGAGACCACTTGACATCTTGGTCACCAATTGTGACTATGAAATCGCCTTCTTTCATTCCTCCGAACTAAATGTGACAAAATATAAATTAATGTAGTTTCACTTTTCCCCTCTAAGCCTACTTTCCACAGTACTAAAATTGAGTTATATACAGCAGTTATTTTGCCCATCATTTTTTATGAATGTACAATATGGGGAAGTACAAAAATTACAAGTATTTGAAAATGAAAGCATTAAAGGAAAATATATGGGCCTAAGGGAGAAGAAATAAGTAGGGAGTGGAGGAATTTACTTACCAAAGAACTTCATATTTATATTCATAAGGTAGTTATATCAAGGTTTTAATGGGCTGGACAGAATAAGCAGAAAACATGCAGAGTTTGGATGGCAAACCTTATGAAGTGCAACCACGTGAAAAATGAACATGGGGATTGGAGGGTAGCACTACAATGCATGTGTAGTGGATGAAAGTGGACCACTATCAGATCTGATGACAAGTTTGTAAGTTAGAGTAAAACCTTAACATTCTAAAAGAATGACTATCTTTCTACATGATTTAAACCTAAAAGCAATGACACTGTCTAATCCAGAATTATGTTCCTTGGATTTTACATGTGTTTCAAGCTTGTGTTAACTATTAACTAAATACATGCTGCCATTCTTCCTTCATAGGTTAACAGTTATAGCTGACCAAGGACTTTCTAAGAGATATCTGAAGAATCATCATTAAAAAAGCATAACATTTTGCCCTATCAGAAGAAAGTTTAATACAGTTTAAATGTTCTCCACTTGTGTCGCTAAGATCCTTGGAGGTTTCATGACCAAAAATTGTGCAGGTATTTTTGTTTCCAAATACATGAATTGTGTGTAAGGTAGGAAACCTACATCAGCAAGGCTTCCTTGATCCACTCCAGCTACTATAACAGGCCCATCACCACGGACCGAGAATCCAAATCCTTCACCTCCTCCAAGCCTTTGCAACTGAATAGATCTTGGTGCTGTCCAGTGATGTTTTGCTGAAAAGATGGCTACTGGTCCAAGAAAACGAAATAGGTCGTCTACACGGAACTGAGAGAAGTCTGGTGGCGTCAGTGACAGCTGGAATTTGGTAGATGCTAAAACATTTAACAACGCATCTTAATTAAGAGTGGATAAATGATCTTATTCTTATTCAAAGCTTAGGTCTGCTGGCCTATTTTGATCCCATTTTTATTATGTGAACCAATCCTTACATCTCATAAATGTATTCAACACATTAGGTCTACAAAATAAGTGTGAAAATGAACCTCTGAAGAGGATTAAACCATTTTATTTCTTCTGAGAGGAAAATATTCAAGATTGCAGAAACAAGTAGCTGAGTAAAATCATAATGAAAATCTTTGAAACTAATTGCTGTAGATGATTCTGTAAAAGCAAATTTCTTCAGTTTAAGGATAATAAATTACAATGATATTCAACAATGTCTATAAAATTGTCATGCTTATGATACGCTTAGTAAGAAATTGTGGAATTTTGGTGCAGTACGACTACAGGTACTCTTCTAGTCATATTATATTTAAGTATAAACTGAAATGTTCATGTGAATAAATTGTGTGCATGTATGTACATGTTTACTTTGGTAATCATATAACCAAACTAATTAAGGGAAAAAACTACTGCCAAATAAATTTCATCAGGAAATTTCCACATGTAGAAAGAAAATAAAAATTTGTGGAGAATTATTTTCACTCTCGCTGAATACCCTACAAATTTGGTTCTTAGGCATAAGAGTGGCATTATAAATTTGACACAACAAAGTTGATACTGCCTGTTGTTCATATGTTAACTTTTGTGAAAGCAAGACAGTACAATGTTAATACCTAGAATTTGTGGAGGATCTAGTAACTCTCGGAAATCATCTTCTTCCTCTGCCGATGTATACGCTTCCAAGGCTCGGCTATGAGACTTTTTTAGCACTCCTGCAAGTGCTGCCTTGCCCTTGAGTTCTCTGCACATTCTGTGTAGTCGTTGACTTTCTTCATGTCTTAGCAGTGCTTCACGTAAGTGGGCACGGCCTGAAACAAACACACCGGTTTAATAAAATGTGTAATGTGTCTTGTTCTGGTAAACACATATGGGAATAGGCCTAGTGTGTTGTTGAGTAGAATTAATTAGAAGTATGAGTGTTCTCCCCTTGTTTACTGTATGGTCTTACTCTATTTTGTTGGGACAGGATTTAAGTTTGATGGCGGTTTTTGTCTGTTCCTTTCCCTGGTTTGATTACTTTTAGAGTATTTAGAATAGGCTTTGGTATAAAATTGCCCCCCCCCCCACCTCCTTCTGGGTCAAGAAATTATGAACTAAGGTGTTTGTTCCTAGTAGTGTTTTGAATTCTTTACGTATATTGTTTATTAATATGATTAAAAATTAGGCAAGAAAGGAGAAGTATTTGCTCAAGTAGTTTACAGCATGTCTCTGGTGATTTCACTGCTGTGAAAAAAATACTGAGTCCTTTTTCACAACTTCTTTACATTAGTATTTGAAAATTCTTGCCTAATAACTTTCTTTCTGCATCGTCTTGTGGGACTCGGATTTCCAGCTGTGTCTTTGGGTCAGAATCTCCATGGAGATACTGTAGAGCATCCTTGGTCCTGTCACTGAGTTGATTCAGTTCCCGGCTCAGAATTCCAACAGCAACGTAATGATGTGCCACAGCTGAATAATGCTCCTGCTTCACCAAAACAAGAGACACCCAAGAATAGGGAACATAGTCTTTGACTGGAGCAGATGAGATTAAAGCATGTACATTGCTGTACACGTCAGACACCTGTTAACACAAAATATTTGTGTGAGACTAAATACAAAACAATTTACATGTGACTTGTAGCAACTATAGTTTCATTACACTGCAAATACAATGGACACTGACTAAGGTGCTTTTGATATGCACAATATTTTACTCTGTGTATTGGTTATACTCAGATACTGACGTGATTTGGACTCTCAGAAATTAAAGACTATTAGCCAATGAAGAAGAATTTTCATGTTGGTACTTAATGCGAAGTGTTGAATATAGGGGAAATTTATGATAAGATACCTGTACTAACACCTGTTTACTGGACATATCTAGTCTGTGTAAGAAAGTGTATATTTTGTAAAACTGACCTGTGCTGCTTCTTGGGCAAGATCCAAACACAAGTCAACATCCCTCCGTTCACGTGACTGCAGTTCCAGTTTCTCAAATAAGCATTCACGAGCCTGTGCCTAAAAATGAAATATTAATATACATCTAAATCCTTCATCTGGAGTGAACTGAATTTAAATTGTGATTCCTTAAGTCTTTGTCTCTATAAATCAACAAAAGGGAAAATAACTATGTTCCTAAAAAGAAAATGTTCTGTTACTGTCAAGCTATGACTTAATGGGACTTACCAGCATTAGTTGTGACAACATATCCAGCATTTCTGGTCCAAGGTCCATGCTGGGTGCATTGGTGAAATTCTCGTGAATATACCGAAATGTTCCGGCAGCTCGTAAAAAACTATCTACAGCACTGTCCAATCCTTTGGGAGTCAGGCGATCCTGTTTTGCTCCAATCTGCGTGTATACTGCACCCATGTTGAACAGTACGCAGGCTTTCTCAAATGCCACGGTGCGCTGACAGCTAGGTACTCCAGTTAGAGAATCATACCTGAGCAAAATATCGGTTTTATTTACAGTTACTAAATTTGGGGATGCTTGCTACCGTGCAATTCAGAATCTTTTGTCTTCCAGTCTGCTATGTAAAAATATAAACATTAAAATATACAAAACTATAATTTAACCTGTTTTGTATTAGTGTGAAACCCAGTCATTTCCTTCAAAATTTCTTCCAGTTGGTAATTATCTTCACATTTAACGTGACAGTATCACCTGCAGCTAATACAGAATACTACTAAATCATGACAACAACACTACTCACCATTCAAAATAAATGCCAAGGCTCCGATCAGGAGGGAAAAACCTTCTCTCCACAAAGTACAGTTGATTATAATATTGGAACAATAGCGCCACACCTGAACTGTCCCGCAGAGGTGTCCGCATTGCCTGGAAACAGAGGTTAACGCTTCCTAGAATACTTTCATGAAATTACATGTCAGTTCACAACTGACTGCCTGTCAAGTCTACAGCCTGAACCCATGCAAAATACAGTGGATTAATCTCCTTTATAATGAAAGAGAGTTAGTAAATTTGCTACAAAGAATTCTTTAAAAAAAAACGTGAAGTGTCTTTCAACATTCCATGACAGTTTGGTTCAGACTACAGAAGAACTTCATGCTTGACTAACCACACTACTTAGAGTTTCCATACCAATTCATGGAATTGATCCTCTTACATTGCAATAAAAGACTTATTGGTAAATGTCACTGCTCTGTCTTCACTTCTCTTGAGTTCTTTATTACTATTTCAAATCAAGAAAGCAGCTCCACTACCAGCACAATTTATTAGTGCAAATGTCATCCAGTTTCAAACTAAAAATTATGGTATGAACTTTTACTAAGGTGTAAGATTTGAGGTTTTCACAGTGGTGAGTATGAAGATTTCTGTCTTCTGGGGTGTCGCCCTGATGACGGAGGCAGTATGATCTCTGAAACGTTGGTAAACATTGACCAGACTACACAGCGCAACAACCCAGAAGACAGAAATCTTCAAGATTTTCTTAGTTTTAGAGCAACCATTAGATTCATCACCGTTTCAAATATTCTCTTCGATACACTTCAAAACAAGGTTGTTTCTGAGTGCATCTTGCAATTAAACTTGCCACATATTAAACAAAGCAAGACATGTTTTGAACAGGATATGCACACTGTGTTGAATATACTTTTGCTGATTTTATTTATTGAGAAACAATGAACAATGTTATATGGCTGTTGGCGCTGCCATTGTTTTATATAATTTTATTTCACTCGGTGTTTCATTTCCAATTTTTGCCCGCCTGTTACGCACGTAACAGAACTGTGTAATTTTCCTATCAATCGATGCCACTGTCTAATGTGTCAAGATTCGTCGTAAAATGCGGAAGATCGTGTGAATGAGTTTATGAGCACATTGAAAACAGCATTTCAAAGGCCTTTTTTCTGATAAGCGCTTACCTGCCGAATGTCCATGAACTCTGCTATGGAATCTTCATACTGGCTCCCATCCTCACTGTAGTGTTCCAAAATGAAATCCTGTAATTTTAACACCAAATTAGCTACGCTGAAGGCATTCTCCAGCATTTTAACTCTATGCACCTCATCAACTGACAACTGAAACAATGCTACATATTGGGAACAACCTGTGTTAAACATGCAAGGCTTTCAGTCCTCTGATTACATTTTTAACAAAGTATATTGTCCTCTGGATCACTGACACCAATGTCAATGACACATAGTGATAGAATAGTGAGCTATCTTTGAAAGTCAGTGATGCTGGTTCACTCTTAAGACACGGCATGGTCATTGACAGTGTTGCCAACCCACAATAGTGAGCTGATGATGCATATGATATCAGTCTTTGAATTTTCACGACCTGGCAAGGTCTCAATCTTTTCTGTCTTGCTCTCTCAACGCAACAAGCAATCCCTCACCTTCGTGTTTGAATCCTACAATAGTATATAGCCTTATAAAGTGGCATCCTTGTCATTATTTTTTTAGCGGATAATATTTCATTATTTGTTCATCAGTCTATATTTTAAATTAGGTGAAGTGTTAAAACTAATTATTTTATGTCATACAGATTTTATAATTCACTTTCTTCATTTTGTAAGAAAAGATTATGTTGGCAATTTATCAATGTTATTCGCACTATAACGACTTGTCTCCGTATTTTATAATCACTTGCCAAAAATAATACCAACATGGCGATCATGTAAACTTCTGATGTGGAAACGACATTTGCATTGACGTATGGTCCTGAAATCCAATGTCTTAATGTACATTCATAAGTAAGCAACTTTTGATAATTAAATATCCATTGAAGCTTGTAAACAGCGGCGGCGAAGCAAATCACCAGGCCCTGAGTGAGACTGATTATAATAATTATCGCTGCCCCTTACGGAAAAGGACACGTCTAAGGAATTTAGGCGATTTCAATTATTATTATTTTTTAACGATTTGAAAACCGCATCTCTGCGGCTGACTCACGTAAGTTTTCCGCCGTCTCCCCCATTTTCACCCAAAATCTTTGTCGCTTACATTTACATCGTCTTTTATTTCAAAAAATTTAGAAGTGGCCCACTTAATTCTAGATTCTATCGCTCTACTTAAGCTTTCCGTTTTCCTTTAGATGCGCCGAATTCATAATTTCTTCTCAAACCACGACTCCCTTTAATACCCAAAATCGCAATAAACAAAATACACACAATATAGGGTAGAATTTGAGGTTTTCACGGCGGTGAGTCTGGTAATGGCGGCAGTATGACCTCTGAAACGTCGGTAAACTTCTACCAGACTTCACGGCGCAACAACCCAGAAGCCAGCCATCTTCTTTAATAAACGGTAGCCCTGAAAAATCTATCAGTAGCATTCGGGCGAACCTACAGGACACTGTACAAAGCAAAATGGAAATCTCTAATTAATAATTACGACGTTATATCGTGTCTTCACGTAACAATGGAAATTACTCCGGAAAACAACGCCCCATCCTCTGCTTCCACTTCCTGTGTATTTACCGCGAGGCTCTGGAATATTCCAGTCGCAATTTTCCGTGACAGTATACACGCATTGCTTGCCTACTGAAAACATACGAGCATGCTTTTTTTTTAGAAGAAATCCAGCAGCAACTTTCTTTAACAAACGTTAGGGTAAACAGCTGTTTATTCATGCACGCAATATCCATTGAGTGCGCATACAGACCCGTCCTTTGTTTGTTCATATTGACTATACAAGAGAAATCTATCCAATGAATTACACCGTCTTTCTACCGTACGTGTCTGAAATGTCAACACGAACACACAGTAACGTCTGATACTGGATATATGCAAAAATGGACAGCTAATTACCTCGTGACTCTGTAACAATTGCTAAATTTATGCAGCGTCTAAGGCGGAGCGTTCATGTTAACGGCTAAAACTTTGAAAAATTAAAAGTCTTCTGTCTTTATTTTCGTGGTTCAGTATTACTCCACACATTGGAACAATGCAGAACGCCCGCTGGGGGCTTAAACCTCAACTAGTTGGCTAACGATGCTTTTTTATTAATTACTTTTGCTATGTTCCAGTGATTGGTAGAACTGAAATTAAATGTAAGACTACTAACCGCGGCTCCGTGAAATAAATTATGCGGCTAGAGGCTTCAGTTCAATTACCTGTGAACAGCTTAAGAATAGGCGTGGTGGTTATACCATATAAAGTGTCAATAATCCTTTCTAGCATATTGCATTGACCCGCCAGATATACAAACAACAGGCCTATCCTTGTCGTAAACTTGTGAGAGTTGGCACAGCGTGACAATACGATCAGTGGCGGCTCGTGACATTTTACAATAGTCCAAAGAAATCATACTCGTTGTAAATCATACTTTTCAAACGCATTTATTTCTATATTGTATCCCTCGTTTTAATAGGTTGCTTACTGCAGACGCCTACACATTGTTAATGGGTGCTATCAACAGCGCACAGACTTGTTTCGTGAAGTGTGAAAATCTGGAAGTTATTAGCAGAGGGAAGAAGATACACAAACTTGGTTTTCGCATGTCTAATTGCGTCGAACGGATTGAGACGGAACCGATAAGACTCAGTGTCCATGTTGTGGACAAATCTACGACATTTCTTGACACCGCTCGGACATAGCTTACGAACTATTGTTACTGAAGGAAATGTATTGAAACTTATCGTTGACCCTGATGATGGATTACGTCCTTTCGAAACACTGGTATCTACCTACAAGTCCACTCGGCGTTACAACCCAGAAGACCAACGTAGACATCTTCATTGCCGTGAGAACCTAAAATTTTGTACAGAAACTTTGCGGTACGAACTAAATTCTTAAATATTATTTCGACTATCCTTGGTCTCAAAAGGTTAATATTTGTGTTTTATATGCCACGTCTTTCTCGGGTAGCTCAGTAGAAGCAGAGAATGGAAGTGTCACAGTTCCGGCAATATTTCTATATTATTTACTACGACATGTAAAACCCAGAAAGATGTAGGACACCCACAGTTAGCCATGTGTTACAAGTCACAGGACATTTATCCTACTCAGGAGTGCGGATAAGAGACGGTACTTAGTCACTGTCATATATTTAAGACTAGTTGCAATAGGTGTGACTTTCAGATGGCTTATAGTCGAGTCAGTGGCGGACAACTCGTTCCAGCAAATTCGTTTCCTTCTGCTGGAATACTCGTTCAAATTCCAGTGATTACTGTAGTGGATTTGAACGATGAAAAACAGCATTTCTCAGGAAAATATTTAATATATTTGTTATAAAATATAGGCAGTACCAAACGTCTGGCGGATACACGCTAGCTTTCTATCACGAAGACACGGGTTCAATTCCAGTGACTTCAAGTGAGATTCATGGTGGACAATGTGGCACTTCGGTTTTCCCCTCCACCATAGCTCCATGCTCATCTATCACCGCCCCATGAAGTGTGCGATAACTCTGACCAAACAGCACATCATCACACCCATGGTTCTAAGTTAGGGGCTTCGTCTCTGACCCGGCACCTGGCTGTACTTGGAATAAATGTTATTTTAGCTTAAAAATGTGGGATAATAGGTGTTTACTACCTTTATCATCGGGGTTATGATGGAGGTAATAAACACGTATGAAAATTTGGCAAACTTCTACGACGCTACACGGCGCAACAACCCATAAGACAACCATCTTCGTACCCACCGACGAGAAAACCTCAAATCATACAATGATGTAGGTCATTACCCTTGAATAATTGATGAACGAGAAGAGAATTAAATTTTCGGTTCGCCAGACATGTGGCCGCAAATTAACTGTCATCGGAAAATGATCACAGCAGTTTCACATTTTGCTGACGAAGCAAAGATAATTACAGGTTTCCAGGTATGTCAGGTACGCAATTTCGCAATTGCCGAAATACATTCGACGGCCAATAAGAATCTAAATTGCAGGGAGGCCATATTCTTATAAACATATAGTCATAAATGGCCTGAAGACATACAACAGAATTATAAAATCTATACCTCCGCCATTTTTATATGCCCTAACAATTATTCGGCAGAACATCGATGTGTTCAGTTAACTCCATGGAGCAAGTCTATAGACGTCTTTGAGAAAATTATAGCATCTCGGTTGGTCGAGTAATCTCTCTCATGTTATGATACTCAAAACTTCACTGTCGTGTTCACAGACATAAGCCAAAATAATCCAGGCCCTCATATACTGTTTAAGATCCATTTTAATACTATTTTCTCATCTACGCTTTGATCTCCCTTAAGATTTTCCTACTGCAAATGTGTACACCTTTCATATCTCATACCATTCTTCGACGTTCGACATCCAAGGAATAACTGCAGAAATATTGACAGACGCCAAGGTCTCTTAACCTATTGTGTCTTAATTCATATAGTGATGGGTCGCCTGAAGCACTTTCTTAACGTCGAATGAAATACGATCATCACGAATGGAGAAATGTAAATGAGGGAGGTCGTGCAAGTGGAATTACTCTCCCAACGGCTGCCTTGAAGGGCAAAGGAAAACAACAAATATTTTGTAGATTTTATTCAAAATACATAAATTTGCAGTTGATATAGTGCACATTAATACTCCACGGGCATAGTGTAGTCTGTAAATGCTAACCCTTTGCTGATTTACTGGCTAATGAAATGCAGATACGTCAGCACGAAGACGAACATCTTACATATAAAAAAAGCAAATTTCCTCAGAAAACACTTCTAACGGCGAACACTCGAGACTGAGAAGACGTACAGTACCTTCATTACCCGTTACAGCTTGTTGTTTTAGAAGATAACTTTACTTCTATTCGCGGTTTCGTGAAGGATCACACTAAGCTTGCCAGTCTGACACTGACATGCGCGGTATATATGCTTGTTTATATTTTATAATGCTGTAAAATATCTCCTCTCATCCATACGAATAACCGGTCCTTTTGCTGTGACACTATATATTGGGGCCAGCAGCCACAACAACAAATTGATTATCTGTCTGTACCAATGGCCTACTTGAAGACTAGTCTGTAATGAACCTGGTGCTCAACTGAATTGCTTAAACATCTTCACAACTACCTTCTAACATTCGATGGGCACAAACGAAACTTATTACGTTGAAATATTAACTCAAAACGGTTTCTGCTTTAGCCTAAGCACTGTGATGAAACCCATGAGAGTCTTCCTTGACACTGGTCAAGAAACGACATTCTTTTACGGAACCTTTGAAACTGGTTTCCCCGTAAGCGAAAAATACAGATTAAAGGCTGTTAAGACAAAGTACTAACGAGAATAATTAGAACACAGAAAGTACCGGAAGCACCATCGCCCTGATGATGGCGGCAGCAGGCATCTCTGAAATATCGGTCAATTTCTACCAGACTATACGATGACTTTGTTTCCTAGTTGAGAAGACTGAAAGAGTCCTTGTTGTGGGGAAATTTGGATGTTTCGCTTCGGGGCCGTAAAATCATTCTGGGTGTTTTATAAAGGTAGGCTACATCTAAAGACTTAGAACTGTGTAATGACCTCTTCCATAAGACGCCATGTCTTATTTCTATGCGGAAGAAAACTGGATCCAGTTCACCTGACTCTATAAAGACCGTAATGGTATTTACGTGATATCAGATAGAATTATGAATCAAGTCTCAAGCAGAAATGTGAACCAGAAACACAGCTATGTCGTCTGTTAGAAATCTGACTAACGTGTCCTCTGGGAAACGTGCACTAATAAAATGTGTTGAATATTTCTTTGTAGTTTAAATTAGTGTTACATTACTCAGCTCATCAAGGAATATAGTCTGCTGTTTCGAGAACCAATAATTTATAACAAAACCCCACCGTAGTCACCTTCTTCTGGGCTATTTAAATCCAGTTCACATTCTTTACGGCCTGTTTTAGTACTGCCCTCGTCTACAAATACGTTCTTCAAGTGAGCTCTACTCTTGGGTATTCAATGTCAATATTATCATCGCCTACATAATTTTATATTACATAAAAATGTCACATGACAACACGTTTAAAAACTTATCACCCGGCCAACACCGGTTCTGTTTTTCTTCAATTTCGTGTGTTATAAATAAAAAACAATCAAACCTAGTCGATCACATAGTTCTCACGATACTTTGTCTTCATAATACGACTTTATTTCACGCTTTATTGATCTAGCAGAACGCAACACTTCACTTCAAGTCACTGCCTCGCTTCTGCCGCGTGTCTGTCTTTCCTTTCCTCAAAAACTATTCTTTGTGGCGGAATGATTTTGTCCACAACTATTCGCCATCACATGTTTTCGGATTAGAAACATTAAGATGTTTATAATTAAGTTTGGAAGGACAAAGTACGACTTGTAAGACTTGAGGTTTTCACAGCGGTGAGTATGAAGATTTCTGTCTTCTGGGTTGTTGCGCTGTGTAATATGGTCGATGTTAACTAACGTTTCAGAGGTCATACTGCCTCCGTCATCAGGGCGAAATCTTAAAAGTGCGGCTTTTTTCAATGTTCTACGCCGGAATTTAAATTATAGTGGCTGTTGCCGTTTCAGTGGATTACATTCAGTAGGCTATAAACCGTCGCTAAGTAAGGAACAAAGCAATAATATGACGCCATACGAAGTATAGGCCTAGGTTTTGTATAAAACATATTATAGTTTCATGCCTTCATGCTTGCTTGCGCTCGAGATGACATCGCAAACGCGCAAATAACGTAGCACGGCTGATTTTACCTCTCCTGTTCTGTAACGGCACGTTTTTGAGGGAAGGAGATTAAAATTACGAAAAGGACAAAGGATAGGAAGAAGTGGGAAGAGGAATAGCGCTGGACTTAAAAATGGGGAGTACGGGAGAAATGAGGGAATGGGATAAAGATAAGAAAGGAATAAAGGACAAGACGGAGGATGACGATACGAAATAAATTATCCCCAGGATTCCAACGGGCTTTCTACAAGTGTACAAACGCTAAGAAGTCAGTAATCCGCATAAAGGCAGCCACTAGATGACTGAAAGTGAGGTTTGATTTTTTAATTGGCCCATTCTTAGATTGTTTTTGCATAAAACTCTAAAAAAAATTCACGCAGTAAATCCATTCCTTTCGGCAGATACTTTCGGTTTAAGCCTAATACACACGAAGCCCAGTGTTCGACTATTTTCGTTCCTTTTCATCTTCATTTTATATTCTGTACACCTTTACCAGATTACCATTTTAAATTGAATTCTTCTGTTATTGTGAAGAGTTCGCATTTACGACACAAACT
>NW_019059854.1:963967-988480 GCF_000696155.1 Zootermopsis nevadensis | reverse complement strand
GGGGGGGGGGGGGGGGGGGGGTTCCACTGATGTAAGTGCCGCCAGATAACATGACAAGGCCCGCTAAAATTAAATGTCATGTTTATGGCATGGGTCAGGCATACCACGTGGAAGCCGTCTTATATTTTAACGTATATTTTAAACGCTAACCGAGAGTTGTATAGTTGGTAGCGAGTCGTGCAATGCCTGCTGGGATCAGGGAAGTGACAGTTGCTTGCAGGTGCATCAGTGAACGCACTGTATGTATGTGCATGAACAATACATAAATGTAATATCACTTTTACAGGTACTGCAGACAATATGCTGAAATTACAGTCAAGCCGTCTTCGTCCGCAAGACAAGTCAACCCCCGATTAGTTCGTGTCCGTTAATACTCCGTGTCTTTCGGAAACCAAATTTGGACAGCTAGACTATAATGACAATTCATTCTGAAGCGAACATTCTGGAAATACTCAATCATGCGTATATAACAAAGTGGCGATAGAAATCTAACTCAAACACACTGTATTTCATAAGAATTAATATTCATAACAAAAGCGGACTGGAAAAATTACAAGCTGTTAAGTCTTTCGGAACGCTAGGCAGCTAAGTGAATGAACTTCCCCCGACCCACAACTACTTTCAGGCGTATTTGTGACTTACGTATTATTCTCCACCTCATATATTCTGCAATCCCTTAGATGGTATGTTCTTGTTTGCACAAAAAACTTAATCTGAACTTAACGTCTTCTTTTGAACTGAACCAGCAACACAAGAAACTTCGAGGATGAATTGTGGGTAATTACGTATTTCGGCTGCAGAAACAGATTAAAGTACAATGCTCGAAAATTATTATTATAATACTGTTTTGTTGTATTTCTTATTTTTGTTTTATCTTGTGCTACATCTGCAACCGGTCATCTAGTTGTTTATGCAGCTCACTAATAATACAGAAGTGGACTGAATTGGCATCATCATGAAAATAAACATTATTTGTAGGTTAAGTGGTGGCGGCGATTTCCAAACAGAAGACCTGTATGACGTCACGATACGGCATATCTACATGAAATTCGGAATAGGGGTGTCCTGGCAAGTACCAGAGTGCAAAGGGGCCAATTTTAGCAGGCAAGCGACTAGACCTTCACTTTTGTCTCGATCTTCAGTTCACTCCTAGGAGCGGCCTGGGATTGAATGGGTTAGCGGTCATTTACTGGGAACTGTCTATTCACGCCGGAAGCAAGGTTCTCGGTGGTTAACACTGGCATTGAAATCTGGAGATTCTTGAAAGGGGAAAAGCCTTAGGTTACGTAACTTAACCTTACGAGGCATCCGTGAGACAGCACTGCAAAGAACAGACCGTTTCTGAGATCACTGTTTCACGGTGCTGGCTGGCATGCAATTCATTGACTAGAAAATTGCTTACAGGACAATAAGGTTTGTTACAATGCTTGAAATTTTCTTGTTTCCCAGAATGGGAAAGGAATTCTGCACTCAACAGCGTGTCTAGGGTTGGGAAGAGGATCTTTGAAAAAATACAATGAAAAATATATCTCAGAAATTAAAAATTCAACTACGTTAATGATATAAATGTTGAATTACATCAGAATAAGCTGTCATAATGAGGCAAAAAAAATTGGTCTTCGTAACTTTTCTGTCGGCCTCTAATTACCAGAACAGTGTGTTTATCATACGGTCCCCGACATTTTTGGGGGGAATCATCCCCAAAATCGCTTCTAATAGATTCCTGGTAGCAAGCTATTGACAGAAGTAAGTTATATGTAATTATTTTGATATTTCCTTTAACTCTGCCTATTTGAAGACCGGGGAATATAGTAATCGGTTGGGAGATGTGAACAGAAAATGTGAAAATGGCACCAGAAGGTCTGTGAGAAAGAAGCCCTGCTCTGAAATCTCTCAACATCACAGAAATTTTTATGTGTACCAATACATTCCATATGGATGCGAAGTTTGGTTTTGATAATTATAAAGGTAATCCAGATAACAATTATGAAAATAAGATTGAAAACTTTGAACTCACCGGCAGTGGCGCGAGGCAGGACAGGGCATATTTTCCAGGATAAGATTAAAGACAACTGAGAAAATGGCTTCTACATGCGCATATAATAGAATATTTTAGAATTACCAAAATGATTTCAGGTTCTCGCAGTGGCGAGTATGTCTTCTGGTAGGAGTTTACAGACGTTTCGGAAAGTGCTTACTGCTATATTAAATAGACCCACATGAAGAAGAATGTTATATTGTCAAAATGTTCGTCATAAAAATGTGTTATAGTAGGCCGGTACCTGACTTTATTAGAAAATCATAATTCAAAGGCTGAAGTCCACGGAACACTTACACCACTCTTACAACGAGGCGGTAGAATCCTTTCATATAAACAAGACGGGAACGTGTACAAAAGCACACGGAATTCTATGAGACATGGCATATTCTCGGACAATAAAAGGCCCAAGCAATGCTTTATTTCCGCTGAATATGAAAATCGAGGTGCACGAGAAGCTATGAACAATAAAGTATGGAAGGCACGAAAACACACACAGGGCTACCGCTTCCTCCCACACACTTTAAAATTAATTATTCATTAATCATCCTACAATTCCAAGCCACATATATAGTCTAAGCCACTGACAGCTTCTTTAAATAAACCAAAAAAAAAATTCACTACCAGTAACTGTGTTTTGCAAGACCCAGAGATTTTACAACACGTGATGTACTTTTAAACAGCAATAAAACGACATCTTTTGTTACATAAAAAGAAATATTTCCAAATTCAATCGGCCTTGATATGAAATTTCAGGTTATCAAGGTGGTGAGTATAAAGATGACTATTCTGGGATGCTGCGCAGTGTAGTCTGGTAAAAGCGTACCGTCAGACTTTTCATCGCCCTGATGACGGAGGCAGCAAGCACTTGTTAAACGTCGGTAAACTTCTAGCTGACTACACGGCACATCATCTCCGAAGACATTCATCTCAATCAGCCTCATCTGGCTGATTAAGGAAAGCGTCTAAATGTAACTAGAATCAACGAACGAACATTCAAGTCTGATACAGATATCTTACCATTTTATCCACTGACGAGCTCATAACCCAGAATTAACCAAAACCCGCAATAACTTCATAGGAGTCCGAGGATAGTAAACTGCAATCATCCTTAATCACATAAATTAAAAATATTGACCCTTACTGACCTTGAAAGGTTCCCGGAAGTCGATTTCCTTGGTTTCCTTCAGGCCAAGTGGAATCATGGGCATGACAGGTTCAGTGCTGGAAACCAACGACCAACAACTATTACAGCCTATACATAGCACCAGGAACACAATAGAAAGTAGCAGGTTCAGGGCACATCCGTTGCAGAGATGAGTTTGTGTGTGCGAATGGTTCGTGGGTAGAACATCATTTCCTCCGGTTTCCTTTAAACCTTGCAAACAATTATTCAGCAACCGAAGTCCCCTCTACTTAAACTATTTGTATAACTGTATATTTCTCAAATTTTCATTGTATTCGTCACTAACCTTAACCATTTTTAATCAGTCGACTTTATTCTGACTTCATTTTCCTTACACAAATCTCACTGCCGTGTACTTGTACAACCAATGTTTTATAGAATTATCCTATAGTTAAAATTTTCTTCATCCTCCCTATATGAAACGTATAGTTCTACACACTCCCAGACCCTGAATACAAAATGTATTCGATTACCGGTGGCTGTTATCACTATGAAGTAGCATTCTACACGTAAAGATCACACTTGCGTTTCTGGAGCTATACAGCATAGTACACGCAATGAGGCGGAGAAAACACGGACAAGCGGCAATGCTCTGTCTGTTTTATGTGATAGAAGAAAGCATTTTAAAAAAACAAAATGGCGGAATAGCGGAATTTTTCATAGTCACCGTGCTCAAACAAGACCGAACCTTCAATCTCTGGAATTCGATACAAAAAAATTATAAACCACAGCGCTCTTAGCTGCTTACTGATGCAAAAATAATGTGACTTCAATAAATAATAGAACAAATAATGTAACGTCATTCCCGATTTCAGATCATCGTTCGTCGTGTTCATTCTGTTATTTTGCCACGCTGGATCAACTGCTGAGGTTATGTATTTGGCGTCGAATGACATATGACAGGGCGATCGGAATAAATGTACTGAGATTGTACAATATTTTTCCGAAATGTTAGTCGAGTGCCTGTTTTGGCAGTGACTTTATGATCCTCTTTGATCATACGCCGGGATCACAGGTTAGAACAAGTCGAGACATGTGGCCTAGATATCATATATCATAAATGGAACGATAAATAATACTTAAGGCCCAATTATCAAATCCGATATAGAAAAAGTATTCAGTTACAAGTTCTACATCTTAATCAGATTTGTGTTTTATGCCATGTACTAAAGTTTTCGTGTTGATTTGTGTCGAACAAAACCGATTATATTCGATTTGAGATACATGTAAGGCAGATATTACGTTGGACTAACATGAATCAAAATTCCCTTCATCGGACAGATTTTAATACGGATCCACCAACACAAATGCGAAGTAATATGGGAGCAGGCGGACAGGTAGAAAAAATGTCATACATGACCTCCTCATAACGGAAACATTCTACGAAATCTGAGGAGAAAAATAAAAATGCATTTCCAGACGAAATTTAGCCAAAAAGAAAAAGACATGTTAAGGGACCAGCAAAATACTGACGTCTGAGTCTACATAACAGCGTTCAGTCGTTCTGAACACAACCTGAAAGGAAAGGAAATTTCAAAATACGCTGCAATAAGGGCCACGGTTTCATTTTTATCCGTCATACAGAACCTGGATTATTATAAAATGGGCACAGCAGACTGACAGAATCTACATTCCATACTAAATGAGATATCAGACAGACAGACAGACAGACAGAACGTAACAAAAGAAAACAAACGACTACTTTTAAAGAGCAATTAGGCTGCTTCGTGCTGTCTAAGTCACCTCGAGCGACATAGCTTTATTAAACAATATATAATTAATGTGAATTTTAAATTTTCATTGTGGTGAAGTGGATGATGATGATGATGATGATGATCTTCTAGGTCTCGGAGCTGAAGACAGATAAACATTTTTCACGAAATATCGTCACCCATTGACGATTATACACGGCGCCAAAACCCAGATCATCAATATCTCATGACGTTCTCGTGCACTGAATTAATTCGATTAAAACTTTACTTGATTCATGTGTTTAATTTAACTGCAGAATACTTTGGTCAGTATAGTGACCGGCACGAGCTGGACAACTGAGATTCGATTCCCTCCAGGGGGCGGAAGTTTCTCTCTCTGCCACCAGGTTCAGGGGGCCTCTTCAGAAAACACACACCACTGAAATCGCTCTATCACCAGGGTTAAGAAAACATGGAGCTATACATCCATGATGTGGTGCTTAATTAATGGTAGAAATATCTCACCTGTCATTTTGATAAAGCTCCACTGAGCTGTTCAGTTCCGCAAGTTGTTCTTTGAGGAGCTGCAGATTTGAGTTGACAAAACTCAACTCCAAAGCCACCGTTTCTTTCAGCTTCCTGTTTGTAGTAGCTCTGGAAAGATAAAAAAACACACGCGAGGGTTCTGAGAGAAATGTACATTAAAGGCGAACGTTTATACGTATAGGTCACGTTTTATGCACTTTGATACTAAATATATGTAGCAGTGCTTTTGATATGAAACCTATATTAATACGGGGTGGTGAGAAGCAACAGAAATTACAAAATTCCAAGACCGAATAGCTGGGCCAAAAACGGGGGAGCATACGATCAAATAAGCTGTCACGCTTTCAACCCAACAAACGACGAAGCTGTAGGTGACATCAGGTTCTGACTGTGGCCAGTAATCTGGTATGATGATGGAGGCAGCAAGCACCTCTGAAACGTCGATAAACATCTACTAGACTGTGCGGAGCAACAACCCAGAAGACAGTTATCTTCATCACAATGTTTTTTTGGGTTATGACGCCATTGAAATTCGTAGATGGATACCAAAGTTTCGAAGAAACATACTGCGTCCATCTTCAGGGCTAAAGACGGGAGACAATATATTTCGCCGAAACGTATCTACGTACGAGTGTGCATGGCGTCATAATACAGAACAACACCGTCATATTCTCCCTTCTTCAGCAAGCACACTGTTAAATAAACGAAGACATGGAGAAACAATGTAATTAGCCTACGTAGAAAGGATGAGAGTAAACTACAGGAGATGACACGAAATTACAACTTCCAGGGCGAATATTTAAACATAAGAACAAAGAGATGCTGAAATGAGTTTTAGATACCTATCCAGCGATCAAACTGCCTCAGCAATGAAAACATAAGTAGAATACATAAACTCACATCAACTTACCTGACTTATTAAATATACGAGACAGAACAAATTGTAGTCTTCCCCAGTACTTTTGGGTTATATGATTTGCTTTAAGCAGGCACACATGTGATTCGCCTGGTTCAGGACAGAGGCCACAGACGCTGAGCGACTATTAGCTTCTCAAGAAGATTCTGTTTCATGGAGTCTGGCACTATTCCAGCAACACAAGTCAGTTTTATATTTACGTAAAGGAACGAAGATCACATTTAGCATAAAAACATAAGACATGTCATAATGTAGGTAAAGCACTGAAGCCGGAGGGGGGCGTCCCCGCAGTGACATTGAAAATGCACTGCGTTCATCATTACATCATACATTAAACGAAGCATGTCTTCATTTACATTTTTCTCGTCTCCCTGCAAGGACGCAGAGTTTAATTGCCCGAAGCACGAAGCTGTTCCGACCATCACCTGCTGCTGTAAGACAATACGAGGGAGGGTATGCCATCATACCTACACGTTGCAAGACAATGCCTCGAAGGGTATTTGTTTGACGAAACAAAGAAGTGTAATGTCCGATGCACAGGACAGATGAATGTGCACCGTACACAAACAAACAGGATTTAGACATGGAAATCGTGGTGGTGGTCGGGGGCAACGTAAGTCAATATATTCCAATTTCTTAAAAATTCTTGTATCAGTACAGGCAACAACAGTATAGTATAAAAATACTCGAAAGGTGTGACAAATGTTTATATTTTGTCTTACTCATCGCCCTGATGGTGGAGGCAGCAAGGACTCTGAAACGCTGGTGAACTTCTACCACATTACACGACGGTACAACCCAGGAGAACGCCATCCTTATTATTCAAACAGATGTAATTGACGTAATGCTGTGCTAAAACACATTAACTCCCTTACGAAATTATAAGTAAAACCTGTAACTTTCTGCAAGGTCCTCAAATATTAAATATAATTAAAACCTTTCCAGCGATTCTCCAGTTTATATATACGGACACCGTCGGAGTTTCTCATAAAGCCCACTTTCCTCTTGTACAACTCATTCTAACCCCACAAATCTTGTGCTGTTGATGCTACATTAAGATAGCGTGGATTTGTGAGCTAACGAGCAGACAGCCCGCAGTGTTACTGCAGGAAATCCGGCAACTAACATTTACACAACTGTTATTCTACTCGTTCGGATTTTATTCCTTTTCTCGAGTTACAAAACCAGCGAAGACTACGATAAAACAATGATAAAGGTGGGAACACATGCCTGAAATCAAGGCAATGAAACAGCATTAATTTTAAAGGCTTTATGCACGAAAAACGTAAAACATTTAAACGTAGGCCTATTCTAACGTTTGCACCAAAAAGACACGTGTACAAACGAATAGACACTTGTGTACGATCTGTAAATTCACAATTCCTGCGTTCACTTTCAGCATTCAGTATTATGTAACTCACACTTCTGGGTGAATTTTAGTATTCTGAGTCTGTCTTCCGGAGATGCCTGGCAAATGCTTCCATTGGCACACAGCCCGAAGGTGAGAAGGGAAAAACTTTAAACCCAAAAAAGACTGCCTTCTGGCATGTTGCGTTATGAAGTCTGGTAGATGTTTACCGACGTTAAAAAGGCGATCACCCTGATGATGGAGACATAAGCGTCTTTGAAACGTCGGTAAACATCTACCAGACTTCATAACGCAACATGCCAGAAGACAAGTCATCTTCATACTCGCTGATGTGACAACATTAAATGTAACCTTTAAACTCATTTCTTCACAACTACACGAGAGAACAATTAAAGTGAAATTTAACTTAAAACGGTCTATCTAGATATGAACTTAACGTTCCATTAAGGATTAGCTGAAGGTCAACAAGGAACTTTGTGAAGGGGTCATCATGGACTTCATTAAAACCAACACAATAGTAAGACCATGGCACACACGTAGAAATAAATCAGATGCACATAAGCGATTTTATCAACTTTGTTAAATGCACAGGCGGTAAGACTTAAAGAGAATGGGGTAATAATCGGCGCAGAATCTATGCGGTATAAAAATTTGTATAAATTCGTTAAAGAGATCGCGATGTGAAGACGTTTCAATACATTTATAGAGGTGACACAAGAAATAATTCCCAGGCTACATGAGAATTTAACTCTCCGTAGAATCTTTATGCTGATGGCCGCGATTTCATAAGACGTAAGCGTGTTCATGTGCGTTGTGGCAGCTCTGTTCTAAGGGCCAGGGATTCATAGCAAGATCTATACCGCCCGCCCGGAGTTCCACACATATTTCAACTAGGAATTAAGCCTGCATCGTGTAATTGTTCCTCGGCGAAAAAGCCAGAACGTGATTCTCTACACTTTCGTTAACTTAATACTCGAGCTCTCGATTATTTTCGAGTTAGGACGAGAAGACGTTTAGCGATCATTCGCCTCTTAAAACTAGTTATTCGTTCCACCACATTTTATCATGTGATGTCATTTCTGATTTCACGTATCCAAAACGGGAAAACCTATAATGACCAATTCACTACGTAAAATTTAGCTGCGCCTTAATATTCATTGGGAACAACAACAACGTGTGTAGTCGGACAGGTCGTAAGGTCAACGCGGTCGCTAACATCACAGATTATTTTTCACTAGCCATTCAACTCCACGGTTAAATCTTCCTTGCGTTATGACGTTGGGTACACCAACGTTTCGGAGGAATATAATTTTAATTTTTAGAACGAAGACCACACAGCGTCGTAACCCAGAAGACCATTATCAATTTACAGGAAACCTGTTACATGCATATCCGCGGTTTTATTTCAACACGAGGAGCATAAATATCCTACCCACGGCCCAGATAGCGGCTGCTGCGCAGGCGCACTGAGCACCATTTTGACACGAGGACTACAAATTAAGATATTTGATGATGTATCACTCAGAAAATCCACGAGCATTTATACCTTTCCTGTTTCACGCGTTTTCAATATACGCTGCGATTGTACAGCAAGAGTAATTTACATTTACTTCGCGGCAGGAACTGAACTTTTCCAAACATTATTTAAATGAATTTTGGGTTTAAAGGATTAAGATTCATTTTATCATTGCCTAGCCTTACCAAATGACATATCATGGCATTGTTTGCAAAACGGCCCTAAATTGGTCATTACTTTCCATCTCATTACTTTCACAAATGCAGAACAATTTATTATGGACGTAAAAAGTTTATATAATAATGTAATATTAGATGTGGAACATTTCGGTTTTTTCATCAGTAGTTCGATGCTGATATGAATCTAGCTTATAGACAATTATTTTGATATGGGCTGTTCTGTCGACGTTTCGGAGAGTTTAATTGCTCCGTAGCAGTCCTCACCGACTTGTGGACCTGCACTGCATCAAATGGGACCCACAAGGCCTTGACGACATTCAGTAAAGGTTTGTAAGACGTCTGTAACCTCACAAACAGGATCCACATTAGCAATGAATGAGTTAGGTGTTTGTCCTGAATCATTCCCAGGTGGTCAGAATTACCGCCTGTCAGTGTCATTACACGGCGGATGAAATATGAGGCTACGTAATTAAAGACGTGCGTCTAAAAGCGCCTAATGAATCACTGCGGGGTCACTTCGATCTAATCCTCACTCCGCCTGCAGTACTGTTTCCCACAGAACAGCGCCAACATTGTCCTTACGTATGTGAAGTAATTGTGTATGCAATTAGCATTTGAAGAGAAAAGAAAGAGAATCCTGTCTGCCACGCCTTATGAAGTGAAAATGACAGGGTTGGGCGGGGCAAATGGGATGGGGCAAGGCCCCCCTGAGAAGGCACGCGCTGGTGCACCTGCATGCCAAGTCAGTCAACAATCGTGTCCATTGCATCACAAAGGAATGTCATAGGGAGTTATCACGAATGCACGAATGCGCGTTCTGCACAGACTGCAAAGGCAAAAACCCTGTATTTCATAGACCCTTGAGTCGTCGAAAGTTACTACTGACCACATCAAGAATCTTCATATTTCCCACCTACGTCTCTCGCATGAGAATTTCAAAACCAAACTTATGAACCTATTTTTCCCGTCAATGCGTGCTACACGCCACGCCCACTTCATTTAATCGCCCTAACAATGTCAGGGCAAGAGTACAAATGTGAAGCTATTAATTATACCGTTTTTCTCCTGTAAAGATATTTCCCTTAAATTTAAACATTCTCTGTATTTTTCAAAGACGTGGAATTTAGGGTACTGATAATAGTGATAAGTAGTATTAATAGTGATAAATACAATGACCTAATTAAAATCTGATTCAAGGAAATTGAAGACTTTACAAAAATAGTCATCACTGCTTCTGTTATATGAGAAAACTAATTTGTCCCTTAATTTCAGTCACAAGCGAATTATGTTAATCAGGACGCCGGCACACGGCATACTCACAGTGCTGATAACGGAGGCAGTAAGCACCTCTGAAACGTCGGCAAACTTCTACCAGACTACACAACGCAAAATCCCAGAAGACAGTCATCTTCCTAATCGCTGTCGTGAGAACCTGAGGTCTCGCCTAAGCAGGAGTTCATTTTCCACTTACTCGTGCGCAAACCACAAACATAGCAGAAGACAGAACACCAAAAAACCCGCGCAGTCTGTATGCGCATATAAGCAGATTTATGTGCGTAATGAAAGAACCACATCAGATAAGACCACACGCTCTGGTCGTGACAAAGCCATAAGGAATATCAAGTACGATGACAGGCGATTAATGCGGAATGCCAAATGCTAAGCCAAATTTAATTGTCTGGAACGTTTAATTCATACGGTAGCCAACTTCGTTAAACAGATATTCTGCTACCGGCACTAGTCTACATTTGAACAAATCTTTCAATGCATAAGCCTAGGGGAATATCCCGTTTACTATGAATTCAGGCATATAGCATCCAGTCAATCTCCCATGTTTAGTATGAGTATGTGTGCCTTAGCAGTGCATACGGATACAATGCACGTTACAGAACCTTTCAGACGTACGGCCGACATCAGCCGAATCGCAGTGGACAAAATGTAGGTTAACGTATTTGACATTTGTATTCCTTCATTTACGTAGAACTTCGTCGAATTTAAACATACTGCAAAATCTTTGTGTGCTGAAAAGTAGAGGATAATAAGCTCTGGTGTCATAATTAAATTCACACAGCTTAGTCCTCCATGAGAAGCTAACAGTCGCTCAGCTAATCAATTCCCCGCATTTTGTAGAACTCGAACATGTTACAGAGTTCACAACCATCCTGCTCTCAGCAAGATGAATCCAATCCACACCCTCACACCGCATTTATCTGTTTATTTAAAATAATTTTTAGTATTTTCGTCTCAACTAAGCTCTGATAACTTAAGTGGTCTCTTCGTTCGAGGTTTACGACGAAAATTTTGTATTAATATCTGATCTGAACATATGTACACTCCTGGTGCATAAATTACAGAGATAAGTATGACACAAACGGAGAAAGACAATATTGAGTAAGACCTATTTTAGGATGAATAGCGGACCTCATTTTAACGGCCAGAAAAATTATTTAGAGCAGGTGGTTAGATACTACGCCAACATATCTGAGCTAATGGCATACCAAAAGTTCAATTAATGAGAAACATTGTGGACGAGGATTAAAACGGAGGCCTTGGAGTAGATGAAAGATAAAAGGCTGTTTTATGGAAATTAACTCGTAAAAATGGATTGGATATAGGTGGCTCAGAATAGGATCCAGTTGTGAGCTTCAGTGACGACCTCTGGATTTCATAATAGCAGATAATTTCTGTGTATGATCACAATTATACAGATAAAATTCTCAAAATCGTTCGTATTATGAACATCTTAGGATAGACAAAAAATAAATATACTGTCATAAATGTTGTTTTTGCTGCCATTTTTATTGAAAGACTCATTATTCAAGTTTCCACGCACATTCTTATTATTGCCGGAGGAATCTAAAACTTCAGTAATTAACTTCCTGTCATTATATTTCTTGAAAAGAACTTTTACTATTGAAATTCAAAAGGATTTTTTCATTCATTTTGTTCCCAACTGATATTAATGTTATAGAAACTAAGATTACATTGACGAAAAAAAAACACCTCATGTATAATCAATACGTACAGACATACAAGTTTCTGTAAGTGGTTTACGGCTGTCATATTAAAGAAAGGCTATAAAAGAATTAATATTCAAGTTTCATTTCTAAATAGCGTTACTAATCTTCTAGCAGAACAGAGTTTTTATAAAGTCGAGGAACAAAAAATGTATCAATTTTGTGGCGTCACTAAGTTCTTTTAAGGTCATCGATGTTTTGAACTGACAGTAAATAAAACACTTGAGTATAAATTTCCGCATACTTTGCAGTCCAGAACGACTTTCTTTTATTTTCCAGGCAGCCACTGTACGCTGTTATTCTCCCCAGTCCATTTCCTAACTGCATTATAACTGATGCTCATGCAAGTACCTGATCGCTGCACCAACACTTTCAACTTATTTGGAACGCCGTGCTTTCCCGGCAACTTCTCTGACACAAGAGTGAGGCAAGGAAGTATAAATATTTCTCTTAGGCGTTGCGCTGGAGGCCAGCAGTTTCCGTTACGTTACTCACTTTCAGAGATAGCAAGTAACTGTATTCACTTCTAACGACGTACACTTCCCCGAGCAAACCTGCGCGTAATGCAGTAATAACTAGGCTCTACTGATACATGCTCTTGGAAACAAGTTTTCAAGTTCTACTTCTTTTGCAACGACGTTCCTCGGCAAGCCTCGGCGTTTCCTGTACTTCTCTCATAGTCTGTTCACTGCCTATTCATTTGAACAACATGTTTCGGATACATGTGGCCATAATCAGGTTCAATTCCCTGCTTTTGTGTCATTACACTAAGGATCTCCTCCCCGATGTCCAAAAGTAATAACAAAACTATATATCAACCTTTTCCAATTTAGTTAAAACTGTTGTTTTCTCTCTGTTGTGCGTGTTGCGGTGTGTCACTGTGAAATGAAGGAACCCGTGAAATGAATAGAACGTGCAAACGTTTCCTCCAATCTGAAATACGTCACGATTTCCTTACATTTTCTTTGCAACGCTCACTTTCGATACTTTATTGCTGATACAAGCTGAGGCTTTAACAGTGCACTTACTACGATGCATAAGCCAAAATTCGTAGTTTTCTGTCCTGTCTATCCTGAAGAATACCGCGTCTGCTCTCTTCCACATCCATCAAAATCAATCAGTCATAACCATCGTGTCATTTCCCATTAGACGTTATATAACTAAGCAAGAAACTTCCAAAGAAACGTCGTTTCGGCAACAGAAATCAGTAACCCGTACTGTAGAGCTGATTCATCAGCTTATGCTTTAATAAGCATAGATGTGAGCCCTAAAGGTACGGGTTCTCAGGCCTCTAGCACAACGGACCAGCGGGTCCGAATGCTGTTCGCTGCAACAAAGTCTGTGGGTTTTTTCTATAGGCCTTCAGACTGTATGATCCTCTATCAACTGAGTCATACCGCGTGTCTAATAGGATTAAGAAACTTATATACCATTAGACAAGGCGAAGACGACTCAAAAAGAGACTTACCGCCAATGCTAGCAACGACTTTCTCAATTTACAGTCTTCTTCAACACGATTGAAGATTTTATTTCATTGGTTTCTATCCGCTAGGGGCATGCCCTAGAAACTGAGGACCGTAGTTCGGTCTATCAGCTATTACATTATGTGCATTCCTACGTGTTCCGTGAATAAAAAAATTCAATGTGAAGATTGCTGTCTTCTGGGTTGTTGCGCCGGGTAGTCTGATAGGTGTTTACCGACGTTTCAGAGGTCCTTGCGATTCGCCCTGATGATGGAGGCAGCAAGACCTCTGAAACGTTGGTGGAAATCTACCAGACTACACGGCGCAACAACCCAGAAGACAGCCATATTCAGACTCACCGCTGTGAAAACCTCAAATCATACATAAATATTCAATGCCACTGATTTAGAACTCGGACGTCAGGGTCCGGAAAATTGGGACTGTACTCACTTGAAAAGGTTTTCTGCGCCTGCTCGGAGTCTTAGCTCTTTGTTGATCTCCTGATTGAGCTTGGAGCGTTTGTTCTGCAGTTTGCCACGGCATGTTGCCACGCGTGGATCGGAACCCTGAAACAATACAATTGTTAATACAATTACTTCGAATATAAACCAGTGACACACTGCATACAGTAGTTCCCTATACTGTCTGCAGTCTGGTGGATACTGACCGACATTTCGAAAGTGCTTGCTACCTCCATCAACAAGGCGATGTTGATGGAGGCAGCAAGCACCTCTGAAACGTCGGTAAACTTCTAAGAGACTATACGGTTAAACAATCCAGAATACAGCCATCTTCATGCTAGTCGCCGTGAGAACCTGAAATTTCAACGTTAAATATACTCAGTCATAATAATTGCATTATATTCCACAAGACAGTCAGCGTCTACCTACATATAAGGTACAGTAGTTCGTTCTGAAAGGCTTATTACTATAAAAAATTGAGATAATTATATGATGATAATGATTTAATCGAACATGGAATCTTCAGAAAGATTTAGACGTCAGTTTTATGAATACAATGTTTCAACAACGTAAATAAAACTAGATTCAAAGAGTAAAGCGACTTCACAATTTCACTCCGTTCCTCAGCAGAGCGAAGGGGACGCTGTTTGTCTCCAAGCAATTCACACAAAAGCACTATCATCTGACCCGTCGACCCTTGGAAAGCGTCTGTCATAACAAGCCAAGAGTAACGAACTGACACTTTCGTCCAGACAAAACCTTGAGCCACAACACATTTTCTCTAAATATTGCAAAGTGTTATGCAAAATCTAACACTTTCACTGAATAAAAAACCTTTGAAAATCAAGCGAGGAGTAAATTATTTGTATACTTAACCAGATATTATTATTGGTGTGACAAAAGGTGAAGGGCGAAATGGAAGGGCCTGTACCAGGAATGGGAGAAATGAAAATCCAAACAAACCTTTAGCCGGAAAAATAGTTGCACCTTCAATATTTAAGATATATCTTACAACCTTTCATAAAATGATACTCGTTCCTGACCTCATCTCTTCAGCGCTTAAGACAATTAAACGTCGTAAGGTTCAGAACCAAATGCATGCGTCTGATCGTACTTGTGCACCTTGGTCTACATACAGTATCAATACTCAAAGTTCTGAGAGTAATATTTGCACTTAAGAGAGGTAGTAGCGGAATAATTCAGAAAATCAGGTAATGATGGCCAATAGAATAGACAGGAAACACGAAATACAAACAATATTTTCGTCAGCCTTGGGACAAAGGCTGAAAAATGGGGGAATATATTTAGGGTTAAAGGAAGGGAAGGGTGAGGTACAAGGTCAATTAGAGACGTCACTTCAGCCCCAGAGATGAAATGCTGGTATCTTCCTGCGATTCTACACGGCGCTAATACCCTGAACAACCGCCAACATTCCTTCTAATTTTCGTTATTCCCGTAACTTAAGAGACCAAGCTGAAATGGAGTATGTATCAAGTCAATAACAATATTTATTTAAATATTAATGTTATGAAAGCCTATATTTATTAGCATTTAAGTAACTGTTCTGCCATTTGAATGTTGTCTTTATGCTTACTTTCTTGCATGAGCGCAGCTGCACTTCCAGAGTGAACTGAGTGACTCACTCACTGCTGTTGGCATGACGAAAAGTTGAGGCGTAGGTTTCAAGTGGTGTGGTGCCACTATCTGCTGTTTTCCGTGTTCTGGACTGTGTCGTATACAGAGTTGAATGCATCCGTGTTAGGCTTTGGTCATATGCACTTCTATTATTGTTTATATAGGCTCTCAATGCAATATTTATTAAAGTATTAAAATTGTCTTTCGTATTCCCAATACGTTAACAGTCCCATTAAACATCGGTAATAAATTTTCGTCTCTTCATTTAGCCTCTTCTTGTTCCTTCTTCGGGTGCTTCTATTTGTGAGAGGAAGAACGAATATGCGAAAATGGAAGTTCAAATTACAGTCAACATTTGTTAGCAAGCACTCCAGCATTGCAAACGGCAAGTCATCAGCGAAATGAAGTACTTGATGTTTTTACAACCATCAAACATCTCTTAAGAAAAGGATATCGAAAAAACACATAGCAACGATATTAGAACTATAAATTCTATCTCTTACTGAAATGTGAACTGTGTTGGTAAGGGAGAAAAATGCCAACATTAAAACATCTTCATATTCGTCGCCATGGGAACCTCAAATCTCACCTAGAATGAGAGAGTAACTGCTACATGTTTCAGAAACCAAAACTGGGTATAAGTATAAATTGTCGATAGCCACGAATTGTTCCGAATACGAACAGTCTACGGTAGCCACGAACTACACTACAACACCAATGCGTAGGTCGTAACAAGGAAGCTACCAAATCGACATTCGGGCAAGGACCTCAAGTAATCTTCAGATACGTGAGTCGTAGGTGTTTTACCTTAAGACTACTAGAGCAGTCAAGCAATCCCATTGTAATGTGATGACGATACCGCCTCAGGCGATAACAGGGTTGCAGGAAGTTTCACAACACACTTGTTCACTTTAGCGGTTCAAATAACGAAATGCGGAATTAATGAATTTTCAACAGCAGAAGTGTCTTGCCGCTGCCACCGACGAATACTTTCACTTGACCCGGCCAACCGGAAGTCTTAACAGAAGTAGACGACTACTGTTCGCCCTCCAGCTTATATCGACATCAACCATCCATTTGAACGCAGTGACGCAGAAATGGTGCTAACAACACAGCATTTAAGACAGGAAGTTAACTTTAATGGGTGAAAATGAGAACTATACACATTCTGTCTAGCTGCAGACGGTATGTTCATTTGCTGAAGCAATCTCTTTTCAAAATATTTACTAAGAAAATATTTCGTTTCTCCTTATGTCGTTTAGTCCTGAATACTTCAGTCTTATTCAAACTAGTTCTCCACTTATGCTGCTTTCTTCAGGAGCGTATCTACAGCGTAAATGGACAGATGGCTGCATTCATGTTTCTGCTTCAGTTACATCCTAAATAGCATTTCTTTACAACGCAGCTGTTTTCCCTCCCAATACAAGACCTTCGTTCCAGAGAAGTGAAAGCTTTCGTCTTTTCGCTGTCTGCATTGTATGTGCGTTGAATACTTCCTAAAAAACGGTCAAGACTCTCTGCTGCTATCCTGTCACTCCGCATGCCAATTGCAATTGTCGTCATTTGCTACAAAATGTTACCATTAAACGTAAAACACTCACTGCTCCTAACACGTCACTTGTTTAAGTAACTCAATCCAATCGTCTGCTTCGTGGCATTAAAATGCGCAGAGTTGTAAACCCTGTAGGTTACAATAATTGTAGCAATAAGCTCGAATGTTATTTTGAACAGTCAGTCGTCTTGGTAATTTGTTAAAATCACACAACGTTTCGGAACCTGGTGTCTCCGTCACCAGCGAAGTTAAGAGAGAGGACTGCCCTACTTTGGTGGGTCTCTTGGACACAGCTCGAATCCACCACTGGACCAAAACAACATCTCGAATGTAACAGCTTGGCGACCAGCACTGCTAATCCGTAATGGAGACATCATTCTCGAATATCGGCCGAGATATAACATACCATGACTGAGGTTTTCGTATTCTTCCTCAGACTATCCAATAAAGTTCTTAAACATTATCTTAAAGTAGGCTGCTCCTAGTTCCACATTCAATTCTGTGAAAAGAGCATTTCTACCAATATCCTCGTTAAATAAAAGCATTATTCTATAAATGCAATCTAAATATCTGACACACCGTAGTCAAAACCAGCAACTCACCCTGACTGCTAATGCTAGAAATATGTAAAACACGCAAATGTAATGAAAGGGGTTTCTTGCTGTATTCCAATAGCGTATTAAGAAAGTGCAAACAATGTTTGTGGTATACCATGACACTGCAAGATACTGGAGACCTTATGGTAACCAAAACAAATATTTGGTTTCAAATCTGTGTAACGTGACGTCACGGTTTGACTCGGGTTGATGCTCTAGTAGTGCAAAGGTAATATGAGCACAACCTACAGTGAACTGATCTCGCAGACTTAAGATCTTTCGCCTACAACCACGCCAACTAATGCACAGCTGCGTATAATTTAAACATTAATAGCCAACCACAGCTCTGTTTCTCCTCCAGTAAACCAATTACGCAAATTTCCGCAATCTAACAACTTTTACGCTGTTTAATACAAAGACAGATTACACCAAAGACAAAGGATATGATTCTCTAGAGGTTTGTTTAAATAAATATGCCTGTCTTCTGGATTGTTCCTACGTGTTTTCTGGTAGACGTTTACCGACGTTTCAGAAGTGTTTGCTGCCTCTTTCATCAGGGCGATGAATAAGCTAAGCTGTGAGCGAGAAATAACCCTGATTAAGCAGCAAGGACCTCTAAAACGTCGGTAAACTAATACCAGACTACACTGCGCAACATCCCAGAAGTCAGCCATCTTCATGTTCGCCGCCTTAAGACCTCAAACCTAACCTTTAGAAAATGGTGTTGCTGACTTCGTTATTGACAACAATAACCGACGCTTTACATTAAGACCTACTTGCGTCTCTGTGCGTCATAGTACCTCGGTCGAGAATTCCGATGCTGATGGTGATGCTATGGTTACCACACTGAAGGCCGAAGATCCGGCTCTGGCAATCATTTCCAAAATGCGTTCTATTATGTGCCGAGGCTTACAGAGTTATCTGTGTATAAACTGTTATACACAAATTACACACAGTGGAAAGAGCAATTGCCCGAACAATCACGATTTGACAATTACGTTCATGCGTCTGTAGCTTTCACCTTACATCTTCATTTCCCCACCCATCCCATAACTTTACTCTTATTACAGGTAATATATGCTGTAATCCATTTTATCGCCAATAAATTCCATACAGGTACACGATAACATACTCTTTACTTGCAGACATATCAGATTAGACCTCTAAAAAATATTCCCGACATGTACAATATCACATGGAATAATCTCTCAATATTTTATAGTTAAATAAAGTCATTAAGAACGTACAAAGTCAGTCAATCGGACAAGTTTATGACCACAAAGTACAGGTACAATCATTTACATTACCGACTTTGCACGATCTTCAAGACACTTGAAACGGACAGGGCATGTAGCGCGCATGAAATAGTGCTTACAAAATTTGTCGGAAAGAATGAAGGGAGGAGACCACTTGGAAGACCTAAGCGTAGACGGGATGATAATATTAAGACGACCCTTAGGGAAACAGAATTGAAGAGTATGATTTGATTCATAAGGCAAGCTCTTGTTAACACTGTATTGAACCTTCGGGTTCCATAAAAGGGGAAGCTAACTAAAGAGTCTGGATTCAAATTTAAATCACAGCGGTTTAGTTATTTAAACTAGGTCTACATGAATACTCTTTATTTGAGAAGGATGAGGTTCTAGCGACGGTGGACACAAAGATGGCTGTCTTCTGGGTTGAATTCCGGTAGAAATTTACAAACGTTTCAGAAGTCCTTGCTGCCACCATCATCAGAGCGGTGAATATATGAATACATATAATAATGTGTCATTAAACATGAGCGGTATTCTGAGCCTGCTGCATAAGATTCGGATTGAAGTTGCTAATGAGGAACGTAGTAAATTGGACAAGTCTTACACATGAAAATTGTTTGGAAGCGTAAATTAATGAACACCTTAATAAGTGTAATCCATTTCATCGATTATTTTTAAACACACAAATTCAAGGGAAGCTGAACAAAAAAAAATTGTGCGTTTGTGCTACATTAAAAGAATCACACTCCAGAAGTCAAGAACGAACAGACAGACAGACAGGAAGCAAGTCAGTGACCTCGAAAAACACATTACTGAAAGAGGACTACGGGCTGTGGCATTCAAGGTACTAAACCCGACCACAAGTCCATGCCCCTGAAGGCCCCCTTGTATATATCCGATTGAAACGAACACGGCTTAGCCATTCTCTCTTGCATATAGTTGGTAAGGAATTCGCGCCTAAATGGAAGATACGAACGGTTGAAATTTTACTTGCGTCATCTAACAACGAGTCTTTTAAACATCAGAGGCAGGTAGATTGGAAAACTGATTTTCACTTTAAATTCATCAATTGCTCTTTTGATTTGCGGATATATTTTTTTATTATTCAGTGTTCTGTCTGACGACAGATCCATTGCTCTGCCCAAAAAGAGCTCTCCAGTTGTCCCTATTCTCAGCTTCTCGTGTGGATATATATATATACACATATAATGCCTTTAATAAAGAGCCATTATAAAACACTGAACGAGTTAACAAGTATTTCAAAAGATAAAATTTCCTATAAAAATGGCATTTTTATATGCAGCGGTTGAGAGAGAAAAAACGCCAACACACAGAATTCCCAAGTGATTTTAACAGCCCGCTTCAGACAGTTATTTCAACGCCTTGATACGGTTCTAAATGAGGCCATTAGAGAAGAGATAAAAATAGCTTTGTTGCGATAACGGACAATGTGAATTACCACAAGGAGAAACCTTTTAAGAACGAATGCTGTCGGGTGGGATTTCACGTTCTCACGACAGCGAATATGAAAATGACTATCTTCTGGGATATATGTAGTGCAGTCTGGTAGAAGTTTACCGACGTTTCGGAAGTGCTTACTGCCTCCATCATCAAAGCTTCAGTCAGGATAATCTTTACCCCCAAATACCGAGAATGCAATTCAAAGGTGTTGCCGCGGGAGCCAACTTTCTCTGCGAATGCATGGAATTGAGGTTCAGTTCAGTCACAGAGGACGATGCAGTAGACGGTCACCCTCACAATCGGCCCATTGTTACATGAACAAGAACATCGTGCCAGATAGGTGTTTGCTGAAGTAACCCAGTGAAAACGCGTATTCCTAAACACTACCTGTGAATGAACTCTTTGTTGTAAGTGAACGCCGAGAAGACGTTCATTGTTGTTTCTTAGATGACCGATACGAAATGGGAAGAGATACAGAAATGAGATGGCGGACCGCAACAAAAACACGTTGTTGAATGTTATCGAAATAACACGGTAACACATACGACGTTATTAAGGTATCCTTCTCCTTAAAGAGTAGCATTTATTTGTTATCTGCCAACTCAGTCATGTAACACAGGAAAAAATATTACAGATACCAAGTGATCGATTTTCATAAAGCTGTGCAAGTGTTACGCTACTTGAGACCCTACCAACATGGCGATTGTGAGCTCGAGCAAGAGACATTTTTACAACACAGAAAATAACGACATGTCTACAGAGCGAAATATTTTATTTTGATGATATCTAATGGCTCGTGAAATGTGTTTGGCAACACGTGTTCCAGTCAGTTCCATAAACCTCCCTTCCTCATTATCGAACTCAGTCAAATCCACCTCAATATTATCTTACCACTTTCTCCTCGTCTTCAAACTGACCCGTTTCAAGATGTTCCACACTAAAATTCTGTATGCATTCCTTGTTTTCCTACACAACATTTCCTGAAATTAAAAATGTAAGGAAGTCGTCGTCCCCTGACACACATAAATTAGGCTGTAATACCCGCCGAAAAATATTTGAAGATGTCGGTTTTCTGGGATGTTGCGCTGTACAGTCTGATGGAAACTGTGCCACCGTTTCAAAGGTTATTACTGATTCCATCGATCGCCCTTTGAGCGCCTACGAAATGCCATCAATTTCTATGATACTACACAGCGACGCATCTCAGAACACAGACTAATTCATACCCGTCGCGATAAGAACCTGAAATCTCACGACAAATATATGCCGTTATTTCGTTTTCTCCCAGCCAACATTTATTTCAGTCACACGAAATAAACCAGCCACTCCTGAGGGGACACACAGCAATTTATACATCTCCACAGCAGGTCTGCACACAGGGGAAAAGACAACCAGCAGTAAATATTAACAGTATTAAACTACATACAGTAATCACTTATTTATCCTCTAAATTAGCCTACTCTGCAGCTGTTTCAGAATTCTTTATCGGCTGACAACACTTCTCACAATGCACCTGTTCTTATTTATAGTGATTTTATTTTTTCCTTTCCCTCTTTTTGTAACGGTTTGGAATCTGTATACAGCTCACGTATAAGGAAATGGAGCTGCCTCTGTGTTAAAAGACCTACACTACACTCGAGAGGAGAACCGCCATCACGTAAACTCCTGCTGTGTTACTATCCAGTCTCGTCTGCCAAGTAGAAATTTAGCTGCTGTCGTCTGTTTTGAATAAATTTACATGACGCTGTAATGCCTCAGATAATATAATAATAATAAGGAAATAAAATGGAAGGAAGTCTGAAATCACAAAGACATCACTCTAACCCCAAGGTTTGGTTGTAGTCGGTTGAAATTATGAAATGTTCATGTCAGAGTAGGATATAAATTCCAAGAATAAGATGTACGACAAGACAAATGGCTGCCTGAAAATTTAAAAGTCACAAAATTCAGAAGCAGAGAGAAAGATATTGAAATCTGAACATCCGTGTAAATTCCACAATGTTCCTGATTTATGTATAATACTGTACCCGATTATAACAAGTTTACATTCCTTATAAAAGTGGTCTCAAAAATGGAAGGAAGGAGTTAGTCTCAACTTAATTTTTAAACAATTCACCTAATTAAAAAACCTCGTTCTGTAAAAAACACATGTTAAAGAAATCTCGTATTTCGTCAGAAATAAAATGCACTGACAATGGGCAATTTTTGTTAAAACTGAACTACACAGATAATAAATTACTTTCACAGACCTAAGTGCTACATCAATCGAAAGACGTTCCAGACAGAGCGTTCAGGAACCACCAGTAAAAGAAACGAAACACTCTCTTAAGATCTGTACATCTTTCATCCGCCAAGTCTTTTTATAGATAACGATCGTGAAACACTAAATTGCACTACATGACTCTACGAATACGAGCAGGACCTATCTGTGACGTGATGTACATTTTGCCAATCATGTTTATATGAAGTCCACGGGCAACCACCGTAATTAAACCACAGCACAACAGGGAAAGATATGCACGTATCTGAGTCTTGTTGCACGTGAAAAATGGTTATTTGATCGCTCGAACTACAGTCGGTTCGAATATTTGGAGCTCCCAGCTTTCAATCTAGTATGACGCAAATTATGAATCAATTTATCCCAAACAGAGAACTGAAAAATCTGACTGTCACGACAGTCGAAATGTTGCCAACATTCTTTATTTAAATTTGTTTTCCAAGACTTGTAAAAATACAAACTTTAGCTGATTAAATCAAAATAATTAGTATATTAATTATAACTTAATGAGTTGTTAAACGAGTCTGACATGCTTTGGAAAGTAACATTGGCTCTCAGCTTGTTAGTGACTGGAGAAAACACTGCGTAAGTAAAGAAATAATTCTCTGACAACAGAAATCGAAAATACATTCAACACTTCTAACGTAAGACCGCCACTAGACACGATTCTGTGCTATTAAAACATACAGACTCTCATTCTTTGAGCTATACTCGGCCGCTGCGTACAGAATTATAACAATTGCGAGCTTATTGACGGGATACTTTGTTAACCCAGTCGCCTAACTTTCAAATATCTATGCCAGGACAGGAGCCAACCTCATGACAAATCCCAAGAGAGGAGGCAAAGCCCGTGGTTCCTTGATGCGGTGGATGTGGAAACTAGACAGGAAGATACAAGGTCGCAACGAGAAAATGCTATTACATCACGCCAAGTAAGACTTTGCACACACACTGTACCATTGTTGGTTACTGTTAAATCAGTCCTCCCTCAGCCTTGCAACTTTGTCAGTAATCGCAAATAAAGTTTAAAACAATAACCCAGAAGACAGCCATCTTCATAGACGACTGTCTTCTGAATTGTAGCGCACTGTAGTCTGGTAGTCTGCCAACGTTGGAGACATCCTTGCTGCCTCCACCATCAGGTACATTGTCCTTTCTATTAAAAGCTTTTACGAACCGTCAAGGGCTTAGCATAACCTACGGCTGCATCACGTCTAAATCCGACATCGACAAATTCCAGACAATTTCAAACACTCTAAGATGTGTATTCACGACATGAACACAAGTATAATCTCGTACGACCTAAAAGTATGAAGATGACACATTTAAACACCGTTTACACCTTGAATTACA
>NW_019059854.1:916943-963945 GCF_000696155.1 Zootermopsis nevadensis | reverse complement strand
TGGCATGACATAAACAACAGTAGCCTTCCTGATGTCAAAATAACAGAGGCGTTCTCGAGTGTCCGTGGTTAGAACTGATCAGAAGAACACAAGTGTAGACCTGTGTACCGTAAAACAACGATAATTATTATTTCCTCGTCGACGTGCAGTGCTAATGAATTATCTTCACCTATCCACGACACTCCAGTGCGGAAAATACAAAGGCAATAATGTGTAAAGATAAACTGAAAATCATAACTTGCAAGTGTGTTAATTACACATGTTGTAATGAATACCGACAGACACAGGACACCGCAATTTTGCCAATAGAATTTTGTACCGTATTCATGTCTTAATCTTTCAATTCTCATTTTAAATTCCTTAAATTGAAGCCAAAGCTCGTCGAAATAATATTTAAGGAGCCAGCCCCTATCACGCAAAGAAACACAAAGCGTTTCCAGTACACAGATCATTTGGTTAATATCGTTTAAGGAAATAATCACTGTTCATTCTTAGAATCACGGGAAACTCATAAACACATACTGTGAGCGAACTGCAATTATTAATTATTAAGGCGCATGTAGGATTTAACGAATTAATTCAACCACTCTTAATATAAAATATGATAGAGATAAGACATTCCTGGGGTTGTTACGCATTCCATTCCAGTTCACATCCTTTGGTCTGAATGTCTTCTTCGCCACTTTGTTTACGTCATTCTCTCAAGGGAAAGATCAGTTCTCACAACCGACTTCATTATCTTAAACATCGCCTACTTTGTAAACTGGAGCTGCCAGCTAAAACTGGAAAATCGGGTATCAAACGTTCGGCTCAACCTTCCCTGAAGGTTGGATTGAGGTTCTCACGGCGGTGGGAACGAAGATGGCAGTCTTCTGGGTTGTAGCGCCATTCATACCAGCCCGATTATGGAGGCAGCAAGTACTATCTCTGAAACTTCGGTAAACTTCTACCAGACTTTACGGCGCTACAACCCAGAATACGGCCATCTTCCTTGAAGGTTGTTAACATTTCTTCGGCCGCGGAGTGTCAGTCAGTTCTGCACGGTCACGTGGAACTGCAATCTGCAGCCACTTGGTACGAATGACCGACCTCCGTGCAATTATCATCCACACACAGCCTCCAGCAGGTACTGGAGTGACATAACGGTACTAGACACAGTTCTGCTGACGTAAAGCCTCCCGGCTGAGCTGCAGGGAAAAGCAGGGAAGCAATTTTTCATGCGGAGTGAACACTTCGAAAGGTAAGTCTGCAAGCATATAGAAGCACGATAAAAACAATGCGCGTTTGGAGGCAGAAGTGAAAAATGATCTTGTACTTCTGACAGGCAGGCTTCAACCACTGCTAAAAACGGCGGTGAAAAGCTTTTGATGTTTTTAGCACTATGACGCCGGCGTCACAATCCTCATTTATACCATTGCTCTGTTTAACATCTATCATGGTTTCACTGACCCGTACATTTCCACGAAACTTTTCGTCGGCTGTTGTCTACGTACGTATTTGATTTTTGTTCCAAGCATGTTACATAGCCAACTCTCACTGCATGTAAAACCATGTTCTGGCGCAAGGTAATGGTTGAATTTGTTATTAACGCTGAAATATGGATGGAAGAAACTACACAATGAGGGTAGGATAGGAATCACAAGTAACACGCAAGCACTCACTCAAATGTTTAGTTCAAAAACATGAATATATCACTTAAGAGGTTTAAGAGTAAATGGGACAAATATTAAAAGGCATCTTAAACTAAAATGTTGTGAGAGCATGGACTGGATTAAACTGGCCCGAAAGAGGTCTAATGACGGGCTCTTATGAACATGGTAATAAATCTTACATGGGCAAAGCTGCCACAGAATAAAGCTACCTACTTCGAATAGCTTTACCCCCACGCCCTCGTACATCGTATTTTACTGCATGAGATGCAAAATGCAGTTCCCACGCCCATGTCGTTTCTAGCAGAAAGGTGCAGCATCAGCACACAACAGATGGAACGAAAATCCTAGCAAATATAACGGTACGTGTCGTGTGGTAAAAATTATCTTCGTGTCATTCTGATTTTAGCCTTGAATCGAAACAATATGAACTTTGAGATTCAACTGCAAAATAAGACAAGGAACTTGCATTCAAATAGGGTCTCCTGTCGTTCACAAAATTTAAATTCCACATTGCAGTCACAGCTCACGTGGTTAGTTGATCCAAAGACCTTATTTCAAATGCAGAGGTTATTTAACACAGATTGTCATGTTCCGTTTGGTTACAGCATGAAAGACAGATATATTTTTAATAATGTTCTACTAGGTTTTGGTGTGGTGTAGATTCATCTGTTTTTTTCCCAACGTTTCGCAATTTATGAATTTGTACAGCTTTTTGTGCGTAATGTTAATCAGATGGAGTTTATGACTGACTACACTGTGCAGTACTGATTGGCTGTCAGTACCACAGAAGCTAGTAATAACAGACCATTCTAAATAAATGGTCGAGATCATTGCAGGATGCAAAACTGCGAATAACAATTTCTGCTCCCCGCTTGATCCTGTCCTACGACTGCCAACACTAGGAACTAATAGCGAACTCTTCGTTTCTCGCCGTCTCGAATTTTACAAGCTGTGACACGACCGTCAGTTAACCAGCCACGAAACAGCGTTCAAGTCCATGCCGTTTCTCTAAACATATCACCACCACGTGTAAGAAATGCAGATATTTCGCAAACTATTAAAATATTGTGGTATTGTTTTATGTTCTTGTTTCTCTGGCTGATGAAACCAAAGCAACAAACAGCAGATTCCCAGGCTATAAAACGGGACAGTTACTACCCACCATCTCAATGTTACAAGACTTTTAGATTTGCTCAGCATGAAAGCGGAAATATAAAGGAGACTATTAAGGTTCTGTTTGCTAGTTGTTTAAAAATAACCTGTGATAATAAATTAAATAATATATCCATTGCTAATAGTGGCAAAAAAAATGTTCATTTGTATGCACAATGGGTAAAACATCTGTTAACTTTGTTGTATTTTCTAACGCTTGATAAAACAACGTTGGGCTAGGGATTGCATGACCTTCAAGCTCAGATGTTAGCTAAACCTAGACTGCTAACACGCTACTTGCTTGTGTACTGGATTTTAACACAGCGCCCTGCATCACATTTCGCGCGATTTTAATCGCGTAACCTCTGTTGTGCGCAATGTTCCATATTGCAAATATTCATCATAGAAAACATACTCAACTGTCGAAACTTTCAAAAGCCTCGGACGTACAGTTAGTTATCCTGTCCATCGTGGTCTTCTCGGTTGTGACGCCGGGTGGCCTACGAAACCTCATGACGTCACAACCGAAAATGTCGGCACGACAAACACCTTCGCCCCCGTCAGAACCTCAGATCTCAGCTGCCATTGAGCATTATAAAGACTTCAATATAATCATAAATATCCAACTAGAACTTTTAGATGCTCTAGCCGATTATACGCATCGGTACAAATGCGCACTGTCCATACGCTACGCTATGACAGGGGTAAACTGTAATTTTATGCATGCCTTCCTCGTATAAGGCGCGTTTATGTCTGTCTGTTTTTGAAACTAGTGAATGTATATCGATTATATTCGGTATCGATTGTCTACATTACACACTTATCTGCAAATTTTATTTTGGTTAGACCATTCTAAAACGTGACGATCAACTCTAACTTACCCACGTTCTAGGAGCTGCCAACGAGCCTGTTTGAGTAACGGATTGACAGGAATCTTGACCTGGTCTAGTTAACTGGCCCGATAATAACCACAGCATCAAGATGGTTTTCATGTACCCTCTAGGAAAGTGAACAGTTAGGTTCCATCACGTCCGACTAAGAAGAGGGTATTCTGCGGAATCAGAATTCACCGCAGTCCAGAAACAGAAGTACCTGCCGAATACAGTTGTAAGAGTCCGAAGGTTCGCACTGCTAATATCCAAAATCGCCATCGAAAACGGTCCTGTGGCAGTTCGAGATCACACACTCAAAACATATTTCCTTGAGATACAGTTTGATATCGAATCTCTACCGGACTTCTCATGGATTTCCCCAGTCCTTCCAGACAAACACAAAAGGTCACATCTCAAAATTTGCCACAGCAGCTTTACACCAGTGTTTTTAATTCCAAGCTTTATAGAGAATTCAATTCATATCCTTCATTTAAAATGGTACACAGGGCCGACTCTATCAAATTATTAAACTGTCAAAGACGTTTCGAGGCATATTAAATCGCAAATCGCGTTTCTACCTGTATTACATGAAACAGAAGTTATACGTCGCTTTTGCATTTATCTCGTAACTGACAAATATGGGCAGCAGCTATTATGACGTAAGTTTCTGAACACGATTAACACTGACTTATCTCGTAGTTTACATGGTCTGTCCTTGTGGAGTAAAGGTTATTTGACTCAATTAATGGCGAACTAGGTTAGCTAAGGCATACTTCTGAAATTATGTGGACAAATAAAGTGTCTTCCACATCCGAATAAGGAATACAGGTCAACGAATGGAACGCATGGGAATGTAAAATGAAGACTCATCAATGACCTCTAAATGTGAATTCTACAAAACGAAGGTCTTATTGAACCTACCACTCAACAAACTTTGTCTGATATTGTCACCTGCTAAGAAGTTTAGATCACTGAAGAATGCACTGATTTTCTTTTCAACTGTCATTAACGAATAACATCAGCGCATATCAAATCACCCTGACGATGGAGGGAGAAATTACCTCTGAAATGTCGGCAAATTTCTATCAGAATTATGGAGCGATGAAGTGAAGGATGTCCGAAAAATCTTCACGCACGTCGAAACAATTCCTTTCATTTCCACATTCATACTGCAGAAGGCTGTTCCTTTCAATAAGTTCAACACTTACCTCAAGGCATGTTTACATGAATCATCATTTTCATTCGGATTCCTCTTAGCGTATTTGCTTGGATGAATGAATTTTCTGACCAACATCGTACAGGAAACGCCGTACGTTATCAGTTCAAGTCCCAAAAATATTCACACACATTACAGTGAGGTATTTTAATTAGCCTTGTTATCGGTCTCCGTGTGTTGTGTTTGTGGAAGACGTGGACGGTTGCCATTTTAAACAACTACAATAGATTAGGTAATTCAGCGTGTGCCAGTGCCAATGTATGTATTGGCTTAGTTTATTAAAATACCTTTATTTCATTCACTGATGTGTGTATATATATATATTTTGAGGGGGGCCTTATATAATCGGGCAACATGGCGATTAACAGAAACGACTAATTCGCGAACTTCTTTCGAGATAATCTGACGAACCAAAAGAGACTTGAATATTTTTAACAGAACATTTTGAAATCACACTTTCTTCACATGGAGTTTAGAACTCACATATTTCAACGTTTAAGCCAAATGCCATAGTTACGACCCAACAAAATGCATTCATATGAAACTTCTCTTAGCGTTACAAATCAACATTCTTTTCTCTGTAAGAGACAAACGCTAGCTTTTACCTTGTTAAAAGTTTCTAATTCCTTACCTTTTGACTCGCTCGGTGCTGCGCACGAATAACAGCTGCCTGGGCCATGACGTCACTGATAGACGCTACTAATTGTCACGTCGTCTGTCTCATCACACACAGAATATGACCCACTTTTCCTTCTCGAAAGTTTATCGCGGACACAAATGAAAATTCTAAATAATATTAACTATGGAAAGACAATATTTACACAAATGTCACAAGCCTCTATCGAAACAAAACCTGGTTGACTTCGAAATTTATAGTCACACTGCGGGAAGAAACTGTTTTCCGTTCTAAAGTACGTAATAAACTTCTGCCTCGCAATCGAATTATTAAACAATACGCTTTTAACAAACACAGCGTATGCCTACTACACCTCACTTCACTAGATACTGTTCAACGAGAACATAAATTTTCCGACTAAAATTATTTTGTAGTTTTATGTAGTCTTCCCGAATGATTCAAATCGAACACGAATAATGTCTGTACTGTCACCACACTGAGTCGCTTCTGACGGCGGAAGTTTGCCCAATTCGACGTCGGCGACGAAGCGTAGTAACGGTGGATCGCCGCAGGTGCGCTCACTGGGCCACGCGACTTAAGACTGAGTGAGAGGTTCTCCTCCTCCTCCTCCTTCAACCACCAGAACTCTAGCAGCGACCAACAGCAGGAAGAGAAAAGGAGCGCCTCCACTGTCGTTTGGTCGACCGCGCGGTGTAACTAACTGCAGCACACGACCGAAGAACGGCAACCGGTCGCGACAGAGCATAACCGCTACAAGGCCACATAGCATCTTGATAGGACGCATTTTGGACAATAAATATAGTTGCATAATAACGAACTTCGTCACCTTTTTTATTCACTTCATATAGTTTGGATGATTAAACCAAGAAATATTACATGGGCAGGACATGTAACACGTATGAGACAAACAACCGATAAAAAATAGTGTTAAATCACCAAGGGAACAAACCAGTTCAAGAGAAATACTTTGTTAAAGGTTTGTTTAACAACGCTGTCAACAGCTCAATTTATACAGCGTTTGATGACGCAGCGATTAATCAATAATAAACTAGAAAGGACTTAGAAGCAAACGATCACAGACAAATTTAATTTACTATCCTGAGCATTTGCCTAGAAGAACTGAGGTAAATCTCGGGAAGTGTAGCCGGTCTTCGGGGCGATATCTCAACACCGGACCGCTTGAGTACAAAGCAGAAGTGGCAAACACTCAAGCGGTAAGTGAATGGTTAAATAATTATATGAACTGTTACAATTAGTACCTTACATTCCTGACATAATTTAATATATTATTTGCACTAAGTTCATAAGTAAACGGAAGGTGAGAAGGTAACTCAGATTTAATCTACCTAACCACTTAACACATTACTACTGAATTTGGCACGGCAAAAGTTGCCAAACCAACCTAACATACACTCGTACATTAACTCCAATGGACCTATTTAAATTCTCTCCAAACGAATGGGCACGTATAGGCTACTGAAGGACACGGAGGCTATTGAAATCCGAGGTTCGTCAACACAGCGTGTCAATGGTGCTCGCGTCATTGTCCTACGTGTTTTGGCTACGTGTTTTAGGCTACGAGAACAGGCTTGGTATACTAATTACTGTCTCGAGCAGACATGGCGTCCTCATTATGCTCTCGCTTTTACGACTTTCTGTATAAACGCATAAAAGAAATGCTAAATAACACTAAAGGCGTTTTAAGCTCTATGGCTACGAGTATAACGTGATTCGCTTTATGATCTGTTGTTAAGAACCTAACATGATTCAGCTTTGGAAACAACAGCTTGTTACAAATGTAACATCACTCAATTGACAGAAATCGTCTTGAGAAACAATAGTTGCTCAGCTAGTCAAGAAATATTCCCCACCCTTTATGGAACCCAAAGTTCATTACCGTGTTCCCAAGAGCCAGTCATCGGTTCCTATCCTGAGTCAAATTACTCCAATCCACATCCTCCAACCCTACTTCAGTACGGTCAATTTTAATATTATATTCCTATCCAGGTTTTCTGAGTAACCTATTCCCTTCAGGCTTTTCAATGAAAATTCTGTACAAACCAACATTTCTCATCTCTCCCATACGCGCTACATGCCTCGCCCATCTCGATTCTTAGTAATATCTGGTGACCAAAACAAATTATGGCGCTCCTGATTTAAATGTAAACTATTGCAACATTCAGCTATGCAGATAAATTTCTTTATTCTCCTTTGTTACGACTATAACGCTGTTAAACTGTTTATGGTCTATTGTCAGGAGGATAACGTGATTCAAGTATGGATTTGTCGCCTCCTGATGATGACCAATTCCGGACCGCTGCCTGAAGACCACATACATCAACGTTTTCACGCTGGAGAAACGAAACCCTTTCTGTCTGACGACTACAATAACCTTCGTATGTATGACACATGGCAGCTGTGAATCTGAATCCACTTCGAGGACAAAATAAGGTTATATATGGACACGATACAGCAATAATCACAAATTTCCAATTCGATACTTCGATACGAAATGAGCTGGTGTTAGACAGGATAGGCGAAGGAAGAAGTCTATGGAAAAATCTTACGAGAAGAAGAGGTAAGATGGTGGGACACATTCTGAGGCACCCAGGATTGGTTAATTTGGTAATGGAAGGAACAGTTGAAGGGAGGAATTGCAGGGGGAGACAAAGATTGGAATATGTGACGCAGATTTTTGAGGATGTGGGCTTCAAAAAATATGTGGAAATGAAGAGATTGGCGCAAGATAGGCGAAAATGGAGGACCACATCAAACCAGTCGAAAGACTGATGACAAACAAACAACAAATTCGGTAAGACCAATTCTTAAAACATTAACAGAAATGAATATGGCTCTATTCTGGGATGTTGCGCCGAGTTATCTGGTAGAAGTTTACCAAAGTTTCAGAGGTACTTGCTGCCTCCATCGCCCTGGTGATAGAGCAGTAAGCACCTCTGAAACGGTCAGTATCGAGTTATAACAAGACGCGCACAGGACATACAGAAAGTATTTGTCATAAAATGTGTTTCATTCTTAATTTCAAGTTTTGTTAGATACATTTATGTTCCGACAAATATCTGGCAAGTTTCGCTGAATGCGTCATTTTTGCAGTACCATGAATATGATAAAATTCTCAACACAACAGGCTTTCAATATTTTCCAGGCCAGTGTACACTAAGCACAAAATGAGGGAATACATATTCCCATTTTGTCTCATACACACAATCACAAGACACCGATTTCTGGCTGGGAGTGCCTCATGTTCCATATCTGGTCTTTCATGACAGCCACCTGTGGGGTCAGCTGTTTAAGTTGAATAAGGCAGGAGGAAGCTGGCAAGCCATTTACCAATGAATGGCAGGGAAACAGCAAATCTAATAAAGACAGCAGACAGAAAGAGTAAGACACGGTCCAGTAACTGCAAAACAGAACGAAGCTTCGTACGCCACTATGCATTAAGTTGAATAAACTGTGTGACAACACATGTGTTTGTGTTTATGTAAACCACTAGAACTCCCTAGCAGTGTTTTATTCCGTGAGATTTCTCGTTCTCAAGGCGGCGAGTATGAAGATGACTGTCTTCTAGGTTGTTGCGTCGTGAAGTCTGGTAGAAGTTTACTTACCTAACCTAAACTTCTATCAGACTACACAGTGAATAACTCAGAAGACAGCCATCTTCGGTATTAATGTTATTCGTAATATATTCAAAGACGCCGCCATGAGCTCAAACAAAACAGCGCTGATCAATGGATGATTAATGAGTAATGAACTGGAAACAGTCGTGGTCTATTTCATGGTTTAGCGGCATTTCCGTGTAGGAGATGAGGATATTCGGTCTCAACCTGGGAACTCCCCGAATACGGAGCAAACGAGCCGATTATTCGGCCGCTATGGAGGTTATAACGTTTTAGTACGAATTAGCAATGTCGGTAAGGAATCCACCACAAGAATGTATTAGATCGGCCAGTATCACACTGGATATGGCGAAGGGACCGGCGTATTTTGTCTTGGAGTAATAAGGCACACATTCAAGCTATCAGTTTCGCTTCTTCAGTAATGTAAAAAACAAAAACATCATAAGCATCAGTCCTGTTTATGAAAAATCTTGGCGTTCCAGCCCAAGACAAGTCCACCTACCGTCGCTTGTAATCATAGGTGTTTTCTAAGCACGTTCATACAGGCGGTAGGACACGTCGCACGGCATCTGTAACGACACGACACGGGAACAAAACCAAGTATCCTTCCACCTATCCGAATACGTAATCCTGACTCTCTACTGACCATGTAAGACGTACAAAGCTCACAACACTCACAGGCCTTATACCACTTACCGGAAGTTATAAGGCCTCTACTTCAGACGACAACACAAAGAAACAAGTTCGAATCCAGCGTTTAGAAGACCTAATGGTGGGCGCGATTCTGGCTGCGTTGTCGTAGGAACACGCCGGATTAAACGTTTCAAGTCAATTGTCCTTTGTTCTGAAATAACTAGGGGAAGAAGTTCTGTCGTGCGGGTTGTATCCTTTTTGCACTGATTTAATTTGCCCACTCCGCTGCTTGCCAAGTCGGGTGAAGCGCACTCAACCGAAGAAATTACCATATGCAGCTTGCTGTCGGTGCCACAACTTACAGGTGCAAAAACCAATTGCTGGAAGTGCACATCTCTTAAACAAGCCATTTTAATAACGTCAAAACGACCCAGGAACAAGTCTTCAAAATGTACGAACCACTCTCAAGCCTCTTCTGCCACTAAAGGGTGAACTGGTAGCACTGTAAGGGCATGAACCCGGATTCGAACTAGGAGCCGTGTCATGCAGCGTCATGAAGCTTCAGGCTATACATGATAGATACGAGTCAGATGTTGTTACATATCACAACAAGAAGTAACGCGACCAATGACGAATTATACCGGCTTCAGCGTAAAGATGGTTGAATATGAATCTGTACAGATTTTTCGCACTAATCGATTTCTTTAAAATCCTAAACAACGCACAAAATATTTTAAAACGGTGATCGACGTCTCCGTTTCTGCGATAAATATGGATGTTTCGTTGCTTCCTTAAGACGTTACACATTTATCTTCCGGTCTACGGCGTAAGTTCTTAAAGTATTATTTATTTAATGACGCTTTTTGGCTCAGATATATAGCGTCCAATGAGAGTATGATAGTGAATAATGAATAGGAATGGACGTGGAAATGTTTCAAGCGAATTAGCAACCTCATCAAAGTTCAGTTTCCTATTTATGGAATAAAATCAAATGTCCTTTAACACTAACGATAGATTTTCATAATTAGGCATTATTAAAGTAATGTGAAATATGTAATTTACAAAGTAGTATAAATTATGTGCAAACAGTAGCCTGTAATTTATCCATTCAAACTCGAATTTCATATAATGTTTAAAAATGTAGTTCCTACCGCAAAATTAAACACAACGCGTCTTCATTACAAAAATAAAGTTATTAATAATGTTTCGGAAAATAACCACTGATATTCCAAGAATAATTCGAAGTACACTTTGTGGACAAAATTCAGTGTTAATGAATTTTAAAGCAGGCCGTATATATAGTTGCCACTGGGATGTAAAGTGTTGAGATGTTTATCTACTAAACTGCAAATACTCTAAACCATGTTAGCATCGAGTAGGGTCCTTTGAGAGAAGTCAAATGTTGTATAACCTTGCCTGCAACATGTGGACAAAATGAAATATTTTTTCTTTCTGTCATGATTTCATGCATCAACAAATTTAAATACATTTAATATCGATGTATTAGTAACATCCGCCACGAAAAAATATTAATTAATTCCGACTATTAAATTTCTAGGTAGGGGGCAAAGAATGTTCTTGCAGCTGACAACTTAACCTACTGGCCTCGTCAGTACGCATGGCATTCAAACGCTTCAATACAACGATTTCATTACCTTACATCTATTATTAACTTCATTAATCACTCCTCCTCTGACTGGCCGGACATAATGAAATCATTCTAAGAATGCTGTCTAGTATTATACTTGCGTAGCTCGGCGTCATACTTTACCTCAGGATTCTTCATCCATGACATATCAAACGGTGCAGAAATGTAAATTTGCTACATATTCAACTGTTTATAAGGAGGACGCTGAAGTGTTTCTGAATTCTGAAGCGTCTACAATAATCATATAACATCATAGTTTGGTGTTTAGCGAATACAGAACAAGATGGTGACAATGAGTAGAAAATATGATCTGAGCAGACCATATAAGCCGTATTTCCTTTAAATACTTCATCTGTATGGGAAGAAAGAATTGTGAATTAATAAACTGTGATATGTGTCTCAGTATATATGATTCTTCGTTACCTCAAAGTTGCAAGCCCGTGTTTTCATGAGCTGCAATGCTTGTAATCTGTAACATACAAACCTATTTGCCTATAAAATTTGTACACATATTTATAATATATCTTCGTACGAAGATACGTCCTATGACCAGGTATTTCGTTAAGTCACTATGACGTTCATTCACACCAGAAGAATACTTTACAAAGAGTTTCATTTTCATAAGTTATCATAACACGAAATTTCTGAATTTCACAAAGCTGACAATTTGTTATAATCGATCTTACGGAATTTAAAAGCGTAAAAGTCTAATGTCCTAAAGTGGAACAATAGAATTCCGAATTTCCATGAGCAGTTATTAGCCGCGAGCAGGAGATAGGCACAGACGTACAGCCACATGGGCATACTGAGGTATAAGTGAATTTACACACATACTAATAACTAGACAATCGCTGTAAGGCTTTTCATGAAATTTGGTATGGACGTTCATCAGCAGTCGCCTTATACAGCGGGAAAAATTGGGAAGAAAGAGACTATTCATTTTATCCTAACAATCGTCTGGACAGTGATGGCAAGAGATCTCAGGAAAGCTGGTACTTCAGCCGAGGCTTGAACCACGTAGTTTCTAATGCACGTCACAAATATTACTTCACACATCTGGCTCCGTACATTTTTCCAGTGCCAACTTTGATGATTATGTGAAATCACTCTGTACAATTTCTGGCGCTGTTTGCAGGCTTTTGGATACGACCAACTTTATGGCTACTCAGACAGTATCATGAACTGCAAAATAGATCATGTATCTGTGAAAAGTGGGTGGGATAGGCCTCCATTATGCAAAGTGCTTCATCATCGACTTCCCATTTCACCGCCTGATTAGCCACGATTTTGCATGCAAGGACGTTGAACTGTGTGACATGTTGAGTGAGTAGACCGGTGGGCTATTTTTAAATATCAGTAAGATCAGGTTCGTATTTATTATTGTAAATGTCTATTTTCATGTTATGGCTAATATTTCTATTACCATGAATCTAAATGAACCCCGGGACTAGCACAGTAACTGGGACTCTATCATAAACAAGAATTGGAGTGTTACAAATAATTGCAGAATCTTCCGAATAGAGCACTTTGCCTAAATGACAAATTCCTGCTTCCTCTTCAAGATAGAAGTCAGTAACATTACCGACATGATCATTACTACACTAAAATACATTATAAATAATATAGAACCCTGTGAAAACCTCAAGATTTATAAATGAGTACGAGGTTGACGTGTAGATTGTAGAAATACGGCCGCGATGTCGTGCAGTCTTGTACCTGCTTACTAACATATTTAAGAATGTGTCGCCTCAATCTGCAGGGTTGAAGTGACACAATTAAAATAGCGGCTAGTCCAAGCACCTGAGCGTCCTTGATGATAACACAAATGTGGACATAAAGGTAGAGTCAAGCGCCCATTTTATAACTTAGTGACCAATGTTATGACAAGGGCTTCACGGCGCTACGTCAGCGCGCCACAAATTTCACTAACACTGGGCACGACGTTACAGCATTGTCACGTAACTGGCGTCTTGCAATGGCGTCGTGGAGAATGCCGCCGCGACTCATTTCTAGCCGTTTACACACATCTGTTATCTTCTGTCCACCGCTCAACCGCCCTGACCCCTCTTTCTATGCCTCCTAAAAACCTACCATAACCTAACATAGGTTAACCGCTTGATATCGGGTACTGTTTGGTTATCGCGACGCCTGGCGACGACTTGACATCGTTCCGAATTATATTCCACTAGGGGTCGGTTTCACAGTGTCGCTTCCACTGTCATCCAGAGACGTACGGTAAATCTGGCGCCGCCTAAAGACGTCGAATCGGTCAGCGTCGCGAACCCTGCAGTATATTTTATAACAGTGGCCAATGTTATGATAAGGCCTTCATGGCGCTACCCCAGCAAGCCAACCCAACCTAAACCAACCTACACTGTCGTCAACTCTCTTTTACTCTCTTCATTTCTCCTTTCGTCTCTACTCTTTGCCTCTCTTCTCCCATCGTCCGAGCTCCTTTCTTCCTTTCTCTTCCGCTCTCATCAGTATATTTATCCTCTCCATCTTACTTTGTACTTTCCACTCTCTCTCCTATTCTCTTCGTTCTTCTAGCACATTTTTATCTCTTATCTTCCCTTCTGTATTCTTCTGTCTTCGCCTCTCTCCACTTATCTCCTCTCATTTGTTCTTCTCACGTTTTTCCTTACCATATTTTCCCTTCTTCGCCTCTCCTCTCTCCCTTTACATATGAATTTTTTACGTATCTTCCCTCCTCTTGATGATTACGGTGATGACAGAAGAGAATAATTGAAGAAGAGAAGTATAATTCAAAATAAAATATTTTAGGAGGGGACTGGAATCAGTCTGAAAAACTGTGATACTTAAAAAACTTATTACATTCCACAAATGTGGAAGTCAGTTATTCCAGAAGCGAGAATTTCCTACTAGTTAGCAACATCGTTGGGCACAGTATTTAAGACGAATGCCGGAAACTGTCTCACATCGTCAGTCCTGGGTCGGAGAGGTCATTTGATTTGTTTGGGTCCGATAACCCGCCATCCATGTAAACTACCGTGTCCAGACACTCCCATGTTATCCGCTCGGCCTACGGGCATCACCAAACTAGAACCTCTCGCTGATTGTGCAACTGAAGCCTTGTTCGCCATTTCCGGGCTATACTAATTCCTGTATCAGATCATACACATGAAGAGACTTTTGCTTTTTCACTCTTGATTGTGCTCATTAAGGAACAACATTGAAACTTTTTCTATTCTTTTCCGCTACATACTCATTTCCCGTGATGTGTTATTATATGTTTCCTTTGCACCAATGTCGTAAGATAAACTTGTCTGTTCATCCGTTCGAATAATTCCTCTTCGCTAACATACTTCGATAAAGTACGGTATTTGGTGCCTATCCCAGGCGTCTGGTCAACGCGGTTTCGGTACACATATTCCCTAATCTGAGACTTACGTTCATGTATTCATCACAAAACGTGCAAAAACAGGACAACGTAGAATCGAATATGTTTGTCGACGTGCAACGTAGTTCAGAGGCGTATAATATTGGTCAGTCGTAATCATAGTAAACTACGGATTAAATCTGGGCATTTTTAACAACTCAGAACCCTTCCGCGCCTGAGTATATTTTTTTCTAAAATTAAGACTTTCATGACCATTTTAGAACAGGGACAAACTCCTATGCCACAGAAGAGAAATTTAGAGACTTAAGGTTAAAGATACATAAAAAGTACCAAGTCGGTGTTTTATAATGGGCATTGAAGATAAATAAAGCTAACATGAAGAAGCAAAATTTACAAAATACTAAGCAGGATTTGAGGTTCTCACAGCGGTGAAAAAGCCGACAGCTGTCTTTTGAGTTGGACCGTAGTGTAGTCTGGTAGAAGTTTACCAACGTTTCACGGTTCTAGATATTTTTACTTTGAAGCTGAATTCCTGTATTAACATTTCTGATTATGCGAAGCGAGACCTGCCACTTGAAATGAGGGCGGAAATTGTAACACAGTGACCACTATAGTTAAAAAAAATTGACAAGCTCAATTTCGGTATTAGCAACATAAGCAATGTAATTTTTTTCATAAATGCTATTGAATAATCTCTAAGAAATAAAATTATCAGACATAATTCATATTTCATTGACAAACACACAAGTATTACGCTTCTAAAGGAAATGTCTAATTCTGCCGAAGACACGAATCAAAAGTCTTCCACGCCAGCCGGCAGAATCCCACAGAACAACTGTTTAGGGTCTAGACTCTAGACAATGATTTCCAGAAACAATGACGACAATGAAGAAGACTTTTCCCCCTTACTTAAAAGCATTTATGGTTCCTTATGCAGTCTGGAATTTACTTCGTGTGAGTTTTGCCATAACAACCGCATCAACTTTATGTATTTTGATGAGTATAAGGGGAGCGGAGGTTAAGGCAGATATCTGCCATCGTACCACTAACGTCCTAGCAACCTGGAGTTATTATTCCTGCTTAGAAACTGGGCTTAAGTAACAACCGACGTGATCCGAAACACAGAACTTTCTTACAGAACAATTGATCCGATGTAGAGATTATTCCAACACGAATTTCAAGATAATCTGGTCCAAAGAACTTTACCGACTCTTACGGTACATCACGCTTCGGGCACCCAGTTATTCTTTCATTGTATTTCCCCTCCTCCTTTTAAGGATAAGGTACTGTAGCCTCTTGAAGTTCAGAATTATTTATTACCGTGAAATCTGTTCGACACGCTGGAGAATTCAAGGTCTCTACCGAACGAGGAAACGTACAAACGAGGATAAATATCCTGAGGAGATTTAAACCTGCGGCACACCCAGGACGTTAGACAATCTTAAAGTTGCCCTTCTGTCTGAAATCATGCATGTTATGAGAAGGTCAACACGCGCTGAACACCATGTCCATGTAACAAGACTGGTTAGTTTCGCACTTAACCGCTTTACATCGCGAAAAGAAGTGTCCGATACGCGTTACATAGGAAGTTCATTCCAATCATTTTGTCATGGGAAGATGGTTTGGCCTCGGAGCCTTTATAGACCTTGCAGCGAAGAGAAAACTCTATCTCTGCCGGAGAGGCAAGCCCGGGGTTCGAGACAACACCCAGTAACTTATTGTCATACAATGATGGAATTGTTGGTGATGGTGTTGCCTTATTATTGTTATTATGGAACTGTATTACAATGGATCATTAAATTCATTAAAGACAGACAAATACTGGTGATAGTACAGTAGGACAGTAATAAAAATCAATCAAATTAATCGGCTAGAAAATCTGCAACAGAATCCTGTATCCTATAGGGACAGAGAAATTTGGGGCTGCCACCGAGAGACAGGGAACACATTCAGAATATTCGACTAATAGTTATTTGGAAGACCGGGGAACACATTCAGAATATTCGACTAATGGTTATTTGGAAGAAGAAAATCAGAGTATAACATTAAACGGGCCTTAGGGAGACATGTTGGCAAGATCAGATATAGATTTAACCAGCAAAGAACTGTGTCCAGATGAGGGCTGCGATGTCAATCTTCTGGGTTCGCTACCACATTGTCAATTTACTTCTGCTACCGTTGTTGTACATCTGAACCTCGGGATCTCTCGCAATCAACTTGGCAACTTACAAGTACTGAGTACTAAGCATCGTGGCGTTAAACGGTTAAAAATCTTCGTGCTACATGCGAGCGGTAGAATTCTTAAAAGGGAACTTGAAATGCGACAGATAAATGTCAGTAGGATAGAAAGCAGTGGTGTATCACCGATCTATGCAAACACCCGATCACTTTCTCACCGTAATTAGCTCGTTATTCTAATAGGAGGGAAGGTTTCGGTCACGGCGAACTGAATTTCCCATGAAATACTCTTCAGCGTTTTTGGTTTTCATGTTTCAGATTAGATGATGTTATGCATAATTGGTTCTATTGGGAGAAACGGTAACAAATTAGACGTGGGACTCAAATATACCATTACAAGCATGTCACGATCTGAGAAACGATTATGAAGGTATGCGCGTACAAATGAGAGGCACATGAACCTTGTCTTCTGTAATTTGAAATTACGAAAGTGGAAAAGCAATTAGGGACCACACAAGCATTTTAAAAGCCATGTTTCTATTCGATAGCATCTATGCCTTTTCATCTATTACGTCTGAACCTTCACCAATGTTAAGTCATACCTCAGATATGTTAAACGCCAGCATGTTAGATTCAATTTAAAAACTTAATTTCTTCTTAACTGGTCTTATTTTCTGATAAATGGCTTCCATCAACTGGTGGTAGGCCATTCGACTGCTTGAATCATAAATAAGGAATTCCATCGGAACCTGGCAGCTAGCTTCTTATATTCAAGTCATATTTTGAAGAAATTATTAGGTTAATCGGAAGCTAGAAAATTTATTTGTAATTTATTTTGGGTGCATGTTGCAAGGATTTTCGTATACATTCCATCAGAAGTTCATCTCTAGGGCCCGTTGTTAAGGAAAAAAAATCTTACGAAATATAAGGCCGAACAAGGTCCAGACCATATATACACATACATTTTAACAACGCTTTCTCAACTGCAACGGTTATTTAGCGTAAAATGCACAACAGGGATGTGCCTTCGACGGAACTTCTATACTTCGGGACAGAACGGTTTATGATTTCTAAATTCAATGAACAGATTTGATGCAAGAAAATCACAATTATTAATTTCCTCTCTTAAAATAACTTAAACATGCACGCAGATTTTGGCAAGGGACTGAATACGAATCTCACTGTCCTGTTCCTTGATGTAGGCATGTGGGTTATTATTCCACAGCTTAGAGGTGACTTTAACGGGTGTTATCCTAACAACAAAGAAGGAACTGCAAGCCATAATAACGGAGCCTTTGGTGAATAGTGGTCGCGGAGACTTATGCACGCAGCACTGGACAAAGTTGCTAAATCACTTCTTCAAGGTACCGGAGAGTACGTATCATTAAACATTTACAAAGAGATTCTTTCAAGCGGCCAGAGAATATTTTCACTAATAATAGTTATAAAGAAACAAAACTGAAGGTGCTATAAAATGTTCGAGAACAATGTTTCCGTTTGTATGAGCTCTGAACAAAGAGCAGAAAATAAACTCATAATGGAGATGACGTGTCAGTGCATATACATGTTCCATCTCCGTAACTACTAGGTTGATTTCGATTAAATTTGGTATTGTAGTTTGAATAAAAATTGTCTCACGCAATGCGACCATTACATCTGGTGTGACGACATTCCCAAACTGTGTGTTAAGTTGAACGTTTTGATGTCAAGTCTGGGTTCTATTTGTTTGATTTGTCTGAAGTCGCAAATGAATCCAATTTAAATCAACCAATCAATTAATTTATCTACCCCTATTTGGTCGATTCATACTAAACTGCGCACACACATACACACACAAAAATTACTTTCCCTATTGTAAAAAGATTTGGTTAGAATAACTTACCCCAACTCTTTTTCGTGCGTCCGTTCCTCCTGTATCACCTCGTACCCACTTCAACATGGCGATCTGGCATCATATATTTCAGCCCACTTCACACTTCACACTTTATCTCACTGTTTCAAGACTCTCTCACTTCACTTGAAAATTCTTCATCAAACCAGTTAAATAATAAACTTCAATCCTGTTTACAGACTAAATTGAAAACTACACGGTATACCCGTATGAATGTTTCCAAATTAATGCTACTGAAGTGGTTATAAGGTCCTAAAAATTACTACGATAAAATTAGTTATCGCTGTGATTTCAAATTCTCACGGCGGTCTCATCGCCCTGAAGATGGTGGCAGCAAGCACCTCCGAAATGTCAGAAAACGGCTATAAGAGTACTCGGCTCAACATCCCAGAAGATAGTTATCTTCAAATAATTTATCGCCTCGCGGCAGTAAGAGGCGACAATCGTGGTTAGATAATTTCCAATATTCGACGCGGCTCACCCCCGAAATCTGAATTTGTACAGTGAACTACAGCCGCAAAAACCTATAGACAAAAATTAATTTGAAATGCTGAAGATACCAAAATACGGCTACCTCTGTCATGGCTTCTTCAGAATAACTGACGACAAAGATCTTCAACATCGGCATTTGCTTCCTCTTAAAAATGACCGCTCGCCAAGTGGCCCACAACGTAATTAAAAGCCGAAGTCTTACTTTTGGGATTAAGAAAGAGAATGTAGTCTATCAACAAATCGAATCTCCTTTCAAGGTGAAAGGGAGAACACACTGAACACTTCCAATGCTGAAACATCGGAATTTACTTGACTATGTGAAGACAGAAAAGCATCGACTAATACAGACAGTTATATGGGGCTAGTTTCTAATCTTGAAATGCGATAACACGTAAATGGACACGATCACTCCATTAAAAATATAACATTATAGTACTTAAGTACCGCGTACTTATCAAGCCCGTTTGAATTTTACTGGTAATAGCCCGACCGTCACTCAAATTACAGTCGATTCAGGCCTACTCTGTATCATCAAGCGCGTTACTGCTGTGTAGAACAGTCAGCACAGCGATATAAGTTGGGTCTACTAAATGAGTGAGTCCTGCTAGATGTCTTCAAATTCACTTTCAGATATAAATCTGAATCGGAACAGCTCAAAAGTCGTGGAATAAAACAAATGGGTTTTATATACGGCAGATACTAATGGCCTCGCAGTATTAGTCGCACCAAATCAAACTGCAGATACATCGATGTCGTCAGATTCCGAAATAGACAACAACCATTTTCTCTAACACTCTTCCAACTCACCATTCATAATATCCCTTCAGTTCATCATATTATTATTGGACATGCAGTTGTAATAAATAGCTCAATTGGGGCAGCGAACAGTTCGTTGTGTTACATTTAAACCACCGAAGAAAGTTCATGCCTCAAAAGACAAGAACTTGTCATACAGATCTGGTCATGGATTTTCTTATTCGTAAGTCTGATACTTCGGTTAGGAAGCGAAGGGAGAAGCCTTACAACTTTCCTTATTATTTATATCCTAATGGTGTCGCGAGCATCAGCCTTAACCTCTTCCAACGGTGTATTCAATTCTATCAGACAAATGATTATAAAATATTAGAAGAGCTGTCCAACGAGACTGACTCGGATTCAGACGGTATCCAATCGAACCCAGACCAGGGATCTACTATACTTACTTGCATTATTCGTGACCTCTTCAGTCTATGTAAGCTTTGGGACATTATATATAATGTGGTGTATTTAACAACGCCATAAATAACGAAGTCTATATATCGTCGGATAATACGATAATTAATGAATAAGAATTGTAAAGAATACGGAAGAAAGCGGTCGTGTAATAATATGAGGCAGTATCCGAGCATTTGCTCATATGGTCTGAGGAAATCTACACGTGGGCTAACCGGTCTCATTGCCGAGATTAGAAACACAGGATCTCGAAGCAAGAGTAACGTAGGAGGAGTAAGGTCAAAACTGTTTCCTTACAAATCCTTCCCGATTCATCGTTTACAATATCTGACGTTAAATAACCTTAGCAGTCGTAAAATAATTTATTAAATAAACCAGAAGTCACAGCCCTCAGAATTCTACTAATATGAAATCTAACATTAAATCCTCTCTTCAGATTAAACCACCAAGAAAAATTAATGTGCGTTATTCACTACACTCAGGCAATTTCAGAGGTTTTACATTTATCACAACGTAAAATACAATCGTACAGGCCAATATAAATTGGTAAAACATTACTTGAGCCATCTTGCGCAACCCTATTCCGCTAAAGTAAAGTATGTAATATTAAGAATGAATAATGAAACTGACTTCTGAGGTGTATTCTGGCAGAAGTTTACCGACGTTTCAGAGAAGTTTGCTGCCTCCATGGTCAGGCAAGCAGCTCTGAAATATCGGTAAATTACACAACGCAACATACCATAAGGCAGACATCTTCATACCCGCTGCCGTAAGAACCTGAAATCTTACGAAGAACGAATTAAATCAATTATTTAAAGCTCTTTGTATTTGTCCTTCCATGTACACAGCGTACAATACACAGTATGATTTTCTAAGAGAGAAACAACCTGTCCTCAAGGTCAACTATTATTTATGAAAATAAGAGCACTTTTCTGAGCCATCGAACTACGATTCAGGTCACGGTTTTCCAACTAAGAATTCGTAGATACTGATAAAAAGTGGTATTCCTTGTTAAAACACGTTTACTATCACGAAAGAAGAGAAACTTCCGCTACCCTTACATGTCACGTTACAAACTCACGAGAGCGCAACACGGAACTGAATCACCAGCCACACCGAGATGCAATTAAAATAGCATCCGGTCATGTCTGTTACTCGCAGGTCGCTAGAACCGGAAAGTGCTATTCGGGTTTGTAACGAACACTGAATGATGAATTCTTCTGTTATCGTGTCGGAAGACAGTGCAAGAAGAAGTCGACTCCGGTAGGCGAGCGACATGAAGCCCGGTCTTACTTAGGCCGATCACACACTTGAACCGCTACTTCAAATACTCCGGGTCTCGAGAAATTCGTTAATGTATATGACACCAAATTTAGATTTCTATTTGATTTCTTAAGTTTTCGGCTCCGAAACGCGACAGACTTTTGTCCCTTTTCCTGATACTCACATATAGACATTGCAAACTTACAGTAGTCGGGACAAATCTGTGCACTCCGCGGCCTTTAAAAGTATAACGTAAGGAGATCAAAGGTGTTGGGAAGGTTAGCATATAATGTCCAACATTACTCCCCAGCGACAGTGCTTTGTTCCTCACTGTCCCAGTTTCTGCGTTGGTAATGTATTTCGTTTGCGTAGTACATGCGTTTCTTTTCCTTATACCCGGCAAGATTGTGACGTAGACACGGTTTCGTCCCTTCTACTTTAATGCAATTTTCGCTGAGCAATTAATCAAAAATGAAGAGAATAATCCCAATTCAGAGCGCTTGTATGGGCTAAAAGAACATTGCAGTTCCCTCCTAATGTCGGTTAGGGAAATTAAACTCAACACAAAGAACCGAGACCTGATCTTAATAGCCCAATTCTTACAGTGATTTCACGCCTTGATACGATACGAAATGAGGCCATTAGAGAAGAGATAAAAATAGTTTATTTGTAGAAACGGACAATGTGGACTGCCACAGGGAGAAACAGACCTGTCATCTCTTCAAGAAAGAACGTTACACCGAGAGATTTCAGGTTCTCAAGGTGACGAGTAAGGAATCTGCTGTCTTCTGGGATATTAAGCTGCGTACTCAGGTATAGTTTGATGTTTCAGAGGCACTTACTGCCTCCATCATTATGGCATCGCACGGCGTGTATCACTAATAAGGAAACAGAGACCCTGACATCCAGACTAAGAGAGTTTGAAGTCTGAATAGTAATTTAATTGTGGATGTAGAAGATTTATGATCGACTAGATTCTTAAACGAGAATAATTTATGTTAGCGACACTGTTTAACGTAGCATCATCGTACGAGAGTCGCCATTGCCTGTGTGAACGGTTGAAATTCATTTCACGCGACTTAACGCGCCGTTAGTTTAATTTCACGAATCATTCATTCTTCACTTTGTCCGGTAGCCTGGTAACTCCTGTCTCAGAAATACGAATATAGGTAATATCGGTAATCTCAAGTGGTAGCGGGTTTAATTTATATGCAGAAGATACGCGGTTCTATTCTCGTCCAGGACACGGGCTATTGTGATTATTATTCTCATTTTAACTAAAGAAACAAAAATATCACAATATTCTTATTGTTGCTACAGCTTGATTCTAACCTTCAATCACAGGTCTGATAGGTCGATTCTCCTTTTAATCACGATGATTTTTCGACAGCGCTGGTTATATTGTTAAATGATAGTTTTTCTGAGAATGATAAAATTGAAAGAATTAAGATGGATGCACCAGTGACCCCTCTGGAGACTCTGTAACGGTATTTTCCTAGAGATACTGAATAAAACCCGAGATACATCAGTCAGGATAACTAGTATGTGGGTCAAAATTCGAACTCTGGGCCTATCAATACAAAGACAGATTACCAACGAATCATAGACCCAGAGGGATGAAAGCGTCTTTGACTTAAATAAAAACTCCTAGTTGGAAGAAAAGTCCATTGCAAGGCCTCTACCTTCAAGCAACAAGACAGAAAAACGCGAACAGCCATACCCTAAAGGGGATTCAAATCGGTGATCCCAAATGAATCGCCAAATCACAATCTAAATAAGTATTACGTTCTACAACACACACAAAAAAAACATCTCAGCAGCACTTTTAAATAGTCCGCAACTTCACAAAACACGAAAACACTTTTTGCACTTCACGTGACGTCGAGCGACAACAACCAAGCAGATCTGTACGGAAGCAGCAGCGTGTTGTAACAGCTGAACTGCCCATGTTACCACCATCGGTACGCTCTCCTTTCATCTAGGTCATGCCACATTAACATTCCGCCAACGAGAAAGTTGATTTCAAGCAAAATTTAATAGCCGTGCCATTTCTCATTAGCACAGAATTGCCCGGATAAAACGAAACACAAAACACTGCTGGAAAACAGTGTTCCTTTTGTGTTCTGAGTAGTGTGAAATAACCCGTGCGCCCTGTCGGAATTTTTAATACAAGAGCTATTACAACCTTTTTGTTGTTGTTTCAGTTTTGAATTTACAGTGGCAAATCATTATAAGTTCTTTGCTCATCGCGGCCAAGTAGTTTACAACCCCGCTTTGTATTTGGGAGGTCCCAGGTTCAAATCTTGGCCCTGAAATAGGCTATCCTGACAATTGTTCGAAGTATTCCTAGTCACTCCAGGCAAATGCATGGACGGTACCTTAAATTAGGCCTTGACAGCTTCATTTTATACCTTCTTCCATTAATTTCTTAATTAATCACCCTACTATTCCACGTTTAAATACACCACAAACAAACAAATAATCATTATACAAGTTTTAAAAAATTGATGGGGGGGGGGGAATTTCACTACCTAAAACACTCGTTTCAGGGCACAGAATATAAAAATCATATTTCCGTACGATTAATCTCTAAATCTGCTAAATGTATTTCAATTAAATTTTGTATTTTGTGTGTGTGTGTGGGGGGGGGGGGAGTATCACATTAAAGTTGCAAATCGCTTTGCTGCTTTGGTGTATACCTTTCCATTCTTATTTAATGTATCACGTAGTCTATAGTAAATATGCCTAGTCTTGGGCCGCAAACTACGCGACTATCTACTTGTTAACATTGCTACACTGCCAGTTCTGTCTTGCGATTAGACGCAAAACTGTTTAGTAATAGCCTGTAATTTAAATATGGAACTTTGGCCTTGTGTGTCAAGTAACCTGTTCTACACTTTCGTAAAGTGGCATTGAACAAATACGCAAACGCCAATGGCATAGTTTCTGATGTACCATCGCCGGGAATGAGCATACGTGTACTAACACAGCAGAACATGTGCTGACACTGGAAGCGCTATCCAAACGCTATTTCTCTCGAGAAGATTTGCCATAACGGAAACTTCTTAGTTCCATGAACTTGTCAGAAACTGTAATCATCAGCCAGCCACATCGTATAACTTATTCTTTCCTGTAGTTAGACAATGTTCTCAAATTATTAGACTAATTAGGAACAGCTTAGTACTTCCTCGAATTTCATTAATTAACTACATTCTATAACATATCGAAACATTTTTACAAAAAAATGTATACATTCCTTCTACAAAGCTCGATATTTTAAGTCGTCACATTTATTATATTATGGTATTTCTAAGAAAATTTATGGGGTTTGGTTTTATGTTTGTGAAGTAATGAGTGTAACAGACCGATTATAATTCAACTCTCTGTACGAACCTCAGGACCAGCTGTCAAAATCTTTCTCACAATTAAACATGTTGATAGAGACTGCTTCATTGCCCGTTCTCTTTAAACACGCCGTTCAACGAACTCAGACGCATTCTTAATCAGAAAGGTGTCAGCCTCCACAGACTTGCTCTAACAAACTTGACAATCGTTAAGGCCACGGGTTCGAAGTCCGTTAAGGTCAGGTTTCCGCTTGTATCTTATTTCCCCACCGCTAATAATCAACACTCATCAGTCTCGCAATCTACTATTCTGCCAAGTGTATAAGTAGGGAAGGAAACATATGTTCAGGTTCATAATAAGATATTATCAGAACAGCGAGTGCCCTGAAGAAGCCGAAACGATTTCCGATAAAAAAAATCGGAAAAAGGATTTTTCTAAATTTGAAGACATAGGCATGCACTGCTTTAATATCATGGAACTGTAAATTGTTATCGCGACAGGTAAGTCAGTCAGCGACTGGCTACGAGTTATTCGGCTGGGATTCTGTTTCCGGCACGTGCCTTGCAATTTTCCTCTTCAACAACAAAATTAGAGCAACCACAGATTCATATATCCTTCTGGCCAAATTGAATGCGGGACTCTTATCAGGAGGTAAACATGATCACACACTTTATGTAGTACAGAAATTAAGAATTATTGGAGTCCTACCTCCGCGTCCTTATCTGCGTTAATGCTGTTCTGTTAGGCGCAAGGATTAAAGTGTTGCAGTCGTTATCACACGTTTTATGACTTCGAACGATGCCTCAAAGTCTCACACTTTAAATGGTTAACTGGTCGCAAAGCAACTTGAAAATGGCTGCCGAACGTTATGAAACACTTTACTTTTACTTACACTGGGACCGTGGGTTTGAATCCCAGTCAGAGACTGCATATTTTTAGCAGTATGCCTCCCTTTGGACTCATCCCCAGTCTAGGAACTTTAATCGTATGTCCAAAAAATCCAGTATACCGAAATTAATACGAAGCTGGGGCAAGCTAAAGAGTAAATTATTCGTGCAAACAGAAAATTTATAATTACGTTTATTACTTACGTATACTTTACCTGCATAAACCACATGTAACGCTAAATAAGAAATAAAAATTATCCCTAAGAGCGATGAGTCAACGGACGCCAGTAACCTTAATCACCATTTACTGCTATCTGCTTACAAAAACAACAAAAAATTACTAAAATTCTCGTGAATATTCGTCATTATCATCTGGTTGCGTGCTAAACACAGCGCCAGACCCCAGATACTGCATGTAAGACGTCATGACACCCATTCCCTATCCTACGTTAAAAGAGACACGAATTTATAGTTAACTTAAAGGTGTCGTCAACAACTTACATTACACATCACCAAATGACAGCATTACTAGGCTTCTACTATAAAAATTTGTGATTCCTCGTTGTCGTCAATAAATTACGTCATCAACAATGCCGAGTATAAACAAACTCGGCATTGTTGTGGAACACGACAATGCCGAGTACAACACAACAATGCCGAGTTTAGTGTCTTACTCAAGATTTTAAAACGCAACCAACCCCCCCGAAGGGGTTCGTTGCTTTTTAAAAACTTGACCAACCCCTCCGAGGAGCTCCGAAAGGAGCGTTCTGCCCTAGTAGTAAATAATGGGTAACAAAGGATGTGGAAGGAAGTGATCGTGGCCTAAAATACCGGGATATTACCTAGAAGGACTGAGGAAAATCACGAAGGTTTTCGGGCCGAAACCTGAACTGCGTATCTACCGAATTAAGTCCTTTTATGTTATGTATTAAAAATGCATATGATTATGGAAGGAAGACAGTGTCGTTTGCCAACCCATCATGTAAACTTCTTAACAAAAATAATTACATAGTAGAGGATTCATTGACACCAGCATTATTTTGAGGAAAATTCACAGATGAGAACAGCTATATTGGTCTGCTTTAATAAGTTAATTTGGTTAATCATTTCTACTTGCGTATTTGAGATGTGGGACTGTAATTACGTCAACTGATTTTATTTTTTGAAAAAAACCTTGTAATATGCCTATGAAGAATCAGCTGCGTGCGTGAGGATTGGTTAGTCAAATGAAGACAAAGGACTCGTCAGGGGACATTCTCAATCACTCATATTTTCGAGGAGAACCGTATATCCTGATTTTCCAAGAATGGTATTCATTTAAATTACTTTTTATACTCGCTCCTTTAAAATTAGCTATCCGCCACTCGTACGATTGGGTTAGCATACCGGTCTACGGAAGTCTTTGGGAAAATGTTGTTTTAATTCCCACGGACAACCTTAATTCCTAAATGTTCTGACGTGATTATGACGCAATCATAAGCTACAAGATATTTAATATTTACATAAGTTTATCTCGAACATGAACAAACAGATATGGCGGCTCTGATATTAATGTGGAAAAGGAGGGGACTACATGCCTAATTAAACAATCATAAATTATCTGATAACAAAAAATGTGCAGAAATAATTTTAATGAGACATGCTGCGAGTACAAACAACGTATACCACTTTCCTTTATATAAGATTTCGGGTTCTCAAGGCGACGAATAAGATGTTAAGCTTTGTAATCTGACAGATGTTTGCCGAAGTTTCAGAGATGCTTACTGCCTCCATCATCAAGGCGAAGAGTAAGCCATCTTCATGGTAGACCTTCCGATATCCTTGAAGCAAAGTCATGGCAACGTCCAAAAGCAATCAATCAGCGAAAGGCAATTTTAAAATGAGTTCTTGTACGTCATTAACGAAAACCTGATTAGAACCTTGACCTTCGCATCAACTTAACCACGTAACAGGGCGTTATAAAAACACCTGTTCAGCTGAGTCAACGAGAAAGCCTACTTTCACCTCTACCAACTGATTTTAAATAGCGCAAACAGTTGTTTAGCATTTAGAACACGGGCTTTAGCAATTCTTGACAAAGTAGGCCACGATAAATGAGAAACATTATTTTAATAAACTAAATCTGCAAGTAGTCTTGAAATAAGGGCTCTTGATGTAAGCTTCGATCTCAACTTTTGCATTTACCGATAAATGAAAAACAAACGAAAATGACGAATACACAAAGAAAGAAAGAAATTAAAGGAAGGACGAGATAAGGAAAAAATTCATCAACTAAATAACTTAATGAGACACTGTAACATAAAGGTCACGAACAAGCTCTTGTACTTAGAAAACTGCACAGATTCCATTTTCAGTCCCTGTCGTCTCGTGAAGTTAGTCGACAGTTTTGTTGGAATTAGCTCCTACACATTCTGTCTCATTCTCCTCACGGTATGTGTAACTACTCTAGAACTCATATTGGTACAAATTTAGTACCCGGTGATTTCTCTACTTCTCGCAAGTGCATATTCACAAACTCAAAATTATTCTTTACTACAGAACGGAATACGGGCCTATATTATTAAATAAAAAACGAGCCCAGAAATAAAAGAAGTAGGCCTAATTATTTAACAGAATAAAACAAAGCGTTCCGTAATAAATGTTGTTGCAGACACGTGCAGTTGTCCGGATCTTAATTTATTTAACCAGACTATATAAACCATGGGGCTATACTATATAGTGTTAAACGATAAATATTCACAACTGGTAAAATTCTGAATTGACACAAGACGCTGAAAGAAATGGTCGTGGCCAATTTGAACGCACTATTCTGGCACGGTCAGCATCCAATGTACCGCGATATAGCTACTTACCCAAAATAGGAGCATATCAGTGTGAACCAAACGTATCATAAAGATAAAATCCACTGAACATTAAATCAGTATACTACCCTAATCAAGTCCATTGAGCAGACTTCTTGAGAAGCTGACAGTTGTTCGGTTCATAAACAAATCTCCCAAATTGTATTTATGTAAACCGATAGTTCATCATCATGTTCACACAAGCATGCCACTGCATTCTTTATCTGAGCCAGATGAATCCATTCCACACCCCTAAGCCTTGTTATCGAACTTTACTTGAATCTCCCATGTCAGATAAGTTTGTATCCCCAAATGCACACTGCAACGTCCTTCATACTAATACTCCGATAAATATTAAGCTCCACATAATTGCACTTCGTCAAATGTGATTGTTACGTCATTACCACATAATTTATTCACGCAAAGAATGTGCACGATTACTTCAATCTGATAGAAGAAATACATTTACAGCCTATGTGTAATACTGATTCTACATATGAGTTTCAGGTTAACATACCATATATTTAAAACAATATATTGTTTACTGTTGTTTAACGACGCTGTAGCACGTGTACATTTCATATGGCAGAATTATGTAGTTAATATTTTTTATTAATCTGAAAGAAGCAGGGGACCAGACACTACCTCAGCATCTGTTCTGAATACTGAGTAAAACCACGAGAAGCATTTTTCAGTGTACCCGATGTTCCAAACGTGATAAGAACCGGTTAAGGTTGGAGTGATTGATGAACACTGGGCCAGGACGCTCGGTTCGATAATGGTGGAACAACTAAGTCGTGATAAAGTTGTTAATTAAAGAAGTGCAAAGGTAACATTTCTACCGGTAATTATCTTTCGAAAATACGTTATGAAATTAAGGGTACTACGTGAGCTTGCTGTTAAAATATGATTTGATTGGTCCTAATAAATTACCATTACGACAAAATCCGCGCGATCAGATACAAGGTCTATAAGCTTTAACTAAGCATTTCCACCACTTCACACTTTACGCATTGAATTATAAATAATCCAATAAAACAGGCAAGACAAATGAACACTACACTCCACTTCACTACACTCAGATCCCACATGCATTCAAATCGCAGTCCAATTTCAGTGGCTAAACTCTCTCACCTCACTTATTATAATAAAAGGTCACTATCACGTCCGGCACGGCAGTTATGCGAGAAACAACTGAGGAACGGGGTTTGTGGCAGCACTTTTCCCGCCACGCGCCATTACGTCTGGCCCGGAACCATCTGCGACTGCGCAATAGTACCACATGTACAGTAATAGCACTTCAATGATTACGGTCCGGTCACTCCGGACCGTACGATGACCACTTTACATGGTACAGCACTTTCGTTTAAGAACAGCATGCCACACAACGACACACATTTTTCCCCCTTAAGTAAATGTAATTTTATTTAACAACATCACACGTCAACCTTTCCACCAAAATAAGTGAGCGGTCTTCTTTAAATACAAAATTCAACGAAGCGTAACTTGCGGTAACTACAGCAGCAGAGAGATCACGAAAAAAATCACCAATTGTGTTTGTACAAAACGGTACTTTTACGATACAGGCTTACATCCCACAATATCAAAAATGCATTTCATCAAAACATAAGATTAACCACATATGGTTATAACACGTAACTGTTCCTACAATACAGAGTAAATCGGGTTCAAATCCTACATAAGGTTAATTCTAACATAAAGACGCAAAATTCTCATACTTTATGCAACAGCCATGTATGTATTCGTCCAACTAATCAAATGTAAACCTGAAGATTCTGTGTTATTGCACCGTGTAGTCTGGTAGAAGTTTATGGACGTTACAGAGATGCTTGCTGCCTTCGTCATCACGGTGATGAATCACCGTGAGTACCTCTGAAACGTCCGTAAATTTCTACCACACTACATGGCGCCACAACCAGAAGACAAACATCATTATATACAGAGTACCATATTATTCAGAGTTCCCAGTGTTACTGGGAGAGACATTCAAAATGTAAGCCTACCCACCGATCTATACTTCCGACTACAGCCAATCCTTCGATCCTTTTGTACTGTGCACTTATTTTGTTAACCGCAGTTTCTCCGTTGAGTTATCACAACGAAATATTCACATTAATAAATGAACGTCGATTGAAGTGTAACTGAACTGAGGAGAAGAAAATTGTTTTGAAGATATTCTACCGATCGATAGCTCATATCAGCAACGTGTCTGTTTACTCGTAGTTTTCCTCTTATGATAAACTTAGATATAACGAATTTCAGTATGAGTCATTTCGAGTAAGCAGAATTTAGACCGATATTTTTTTAAAAATTATGCATGTGTTTTGTTTAGTATAGAAATATATTTGCAATACGCATGCCTATACGATTGAGTATTAGAGAATACTTTTCAATCTCGTCCGCTTCACAAATTCTGAACTGTTAAATCAATAATGAAACCACATGTTATCAGCAGATGTTACGATAAAATGTTTATCGCATTTTATACCGTCTGTTCGCATTAACATGCCATAAGGAATAAAACACTCCTTCCATGAAAAGCACGAAAGCTTGAGCAGTGTTACAATGGTTAAGGCATTGCTCAAACCGACGAAAACATGAATAACTTACACGTCAGGTCGAGCGAAAATGGCGTTTAAGCGTAACAATAATTGCTTCCTCTCCAATTCTTTTACAACCATCTTCAAGCATGAAAAGATTTTAATATTTGGTCCCGTTCTTCGTAACCTATAGCGCTCAGGCAAGCAAAAATAGCTTCTTGTACATTGTGACATATTAACTATAGGCATACAAAACAAATTTGACAATGTAGAATTTGAGGTGAGTCTGAAGACGACTGTCTTGAGGCTTGTAGCGCCGTGTAGTCTGGTAGAATTTACCAATCTACACGGCGCAACAACCCAGAAGAGAGCCATCTTCAAGTTCGGCAATGCAGGCATAACGTAAGAATTCTTTAGCGTTCGCATTGTGCATGCCTTTAGACACAGCGCCGCGTTTTTTTAAAAATTGAACTACGCTTTAAGAGTGACAAATCACCCAGAGTACATCCACTCGATTCAGATTGTCAAATATTAACATAGCGTTCCGACCGAATTCGAGAATTTGCATAAAAGATTGTGTTATATCATACTGTGGATACAAAACCTATAGCGCTCAGGCAAGCAAAAATAGCTTCTTGTACATTGTGACATATTAACTATAGGCATACAAAACAAATTTGACAATGTAGAATTTGAGGTGAGTCTGAAGACGACTGTCTTGAGGCTTGTAGCGCCGTGTAGTCTGGTAGAATTTACCAATCTACACGGCGCAACAACCCAGAAGAGAGCCATCTTCAAGTTCGGCAATGCAGGCATAACGTAAGAATTCTTTAGCGTTCGCATTGTGCATGCCTTTAGACACAGCGCCGCGTTTTTTTAAAAATTGAACTACGCTTTAAGAGTGACAAATCACCCAGAGTACATCCACTCGATTCAGATTGTCAAATATTAACATAGCGTTCCGACCGAATTCGAGAATTTGCATAAAAGATTGTGTTATATCGTACTGTGGCTACAAAAGAAATTAATTTTTTGTGTAGGAAAGCGTTTCCTGTACAAGCCGGGGCAGTTCAAACATTCACCGATGGTGCACAGAACGAAGTCAGTTATTACTCAGGTGTGGGAACATAATGGGGTTACGTGCACAAATTTCAGAAGATACGATCTCAGTGGGAATTGTTTCTAAGTGAGAACATTTGTCAAGACTTCGAAGGCGTTCTGTAATTTAATTATTAATCTGATAACTTGAGAGATAAAGAAAGGTTTGGGAACAGCTGCTTGTACTCTTGCAAATAAGAATAGTGTAGGCGAGATATCAGGTTCTCACGGCGGCAAGTATGAGACGACTTCTGGGATGCTGCATCGTGTAGTCTGGTAGATGTTTACCGACGTTTCAGGGGTGTTCATTGCCTCCTGATGATTGAGGCAGCAAGCACATCTGAAACGTCGGTAAGCTTTCACCGGATTTCACAGCGCTACAACCCGAATGACAGCCATCTTCTTGTTTGAACCACTTTTCTATATGGAGAAATGTTTAATATTTAATGGTACAGGAAAGAACGTGTGAATGCACAGTGCGTTACAGTTTTATCCTATGTCAATTTAACACAACGTACAAGCATATAGACACATAACTACAAGGAAATAATAACAGGATGCTGCGGTATGAACTCAACTGTAGTAAAATAAACACAGAGGTCAATGAGAAGTGAAAATAACAGAGAACGTATTTTAAGAATGTGTGAACTTGACTGACTCTTTTTCACTCTAGCCTTAAACAGATACAAGAGCACCGTAACTTCATTGTGTAAAACGGCCTTCATGATCTACGTGCTGATGCCTCGGGAGGTGATCAAGCGAAACGCACACATAACTGTTGCCGGCTGTGATGATATATCGCACCTACCAAAGACCAGAGGTGCTGACTAACAGTTAATAAGGCTGTTCCCTTGAGGCACCAGCTTCCCGTGTTCCTTCCCGACACGCCTCAGTATGCGTCACTAATAATATTGCAAAACAAAAATGGGGGATGCGAAACGTAATTAAATATGACATTCACGCGTCTGTAAGTCTTGTCTGACTAATTTCACGGTATATATTCTTCCTCCGTTATTCGGTGTTTACGTAACCGGAGAATCCTGTTCTGTGAAACCAAAAGCTTCATCACATTTAACTGCGTCGGCGATATAACTTTCAGAAGTACGATACAAAAACGTTCTTTTAATTGTAGAGGTCATATACTGTTGAATAAGCGATGAACAGCTAAGGACATCGGAGAAGACAGTCCTAGCTATTTCAAAGCCCAGACCGAAAAAGAAACTGAGTGAAGCCATATCATCCTAAAGAGCTAAATAAGCACTTCCATTTGCTCCTTGACGCTAATCCGAATCAAGTCTTGGTCTCCTCCACCGAAAATGTTCTCATTGTGGCGAGTCTTGTGTCGTTGGGCCGCGCAGTCTGGTAGAAGTTTGCCGACGTTTCAGGGTCGTTTGCTTCCTTCTTCATCAGGGCGTCGCCCTGGCAGCAAACACCTCTAAAATATTGGTAAAATGTTACCAGGCCACACGGCGCAACATAGCAGAAGACAACTATTTCCTACAACTTTCCGGAGAACAGAGAACTCCTTAGATTGGGGATAAGTCTGTCGTAAGAAAGAACAACACGAAAACTACCAGAACTTCCACGCCCATATCAGAATTCGAAGCCGTCATCTCGCGAGTACAGAATTTCTTGATTACAGGATCCACATCACTAGCTCTCGGTTATTACTGCTGGCGGAGATGAGACCTAGTACCGCTCGCCTCTCACTTAGCAAAGCACACGAGTCAAACGTCGAACTCAACGATCCAAAATCGTGAAGCAAATATAATTTTCAATCTGATATGATCATAGAGATTTTTGCTCTTACCCAGTATCAAAATATAGAATACTGCAATGAAATATAACAGAAACAGAAATATTAATATTTTGGCACCTTATATTACGGGTTGAACTATGGAGTACCAGTACCAGTACCAGTGATCCACAGAAGCAAGCCCTTTTTTCGTTTTTCGAAGTGTTAGCTGGGCTAACACTGCTCCGCTCTTGCTATATAACCCAAGTGCACAGTTGCCCAAGTGAACATCGGCAGAGACTTTTTACTGCAACCTTATTAACAAGACGTACTCTGACACATTCCTATCCCAAGGAGCAGAGAACATTATGTATGCATTCAGACTGGCGGCATTCGTAACTGACTAGTAGAGTCTATTATGATTCAAACTGGCACTGTGCAGTAGGCAGTATGAGCAATTAATCTAAACCTTTTCATGTTTCTTTTGTGGGAGACATTTCAGTACCACGGCAATAAAACGTGAACAACACAGAATAATAAAGTAGCTCTGTTATTATATTCACCACGCAAGAGGATTATCAGGTGCATAATAACATTTTCAGGGCCTCATGATATATGGGTACTGCCTCTCTGATCCCAAATAATGTTCTGAAGCCAGCCGATAATAAGGCAATATATGTGAAAGACATGTTCCTATTGAAGGGATTCAGCATAGCTCATACATCATTCGGTGATAGTGAGGCCTATCACTTTGAAATTCGATCTTACAAATGTGGCCCAGCATGTAACATACCAGTTTACTGTCGTTTTTACATTACCAGTTTAAAAAACAGAGAATAATTGGGGCGTTTTAATACTGCAATTACACGATACTTTAATGTCAATATACTTTTTTTCTTACTTCTTCCTTCATACATATCAGTTAATAACGTTTCACTGCAGAATTCAGATTATAATACTTTACTGCGCGTTCTGTTCACAAAGGGGCAAAAAAAGCAACTCGTACAGCGTCTATGGGCGGCCGCTCCCATCATTCCCCACGTCCCACCTCCGAAACTACTGAATTGTTTCAGGTGTTCATAAACTCGTGTTTCCCTTCGTGTGCAATTCGCGATTTCATGTGTTTACGTAGACGTGTCTTGAATGGTAATTAACGAAATCGTTCAGTCAAATTATATGACCAGTTCCAGACCAGATGTTTACCATAATATTAGACGATTCTCAATATTCGACGCGGCTCATCCTCTAAAGACGAAGTTACACAAATGCACGAGAGAACAATTAGTAAAATCACGAGGGTCTCTAATCAATAAAATGCATGATCTTTTAAATCAAAATTGTAATTATCAGTGATATGTCAGGTTTTATTTAAAAAAATTGTTTTTGATTTTCAAATGTACTTTTTACAAAATCTGTAGGTACTTTGAAGTGAAATTCCATAACTACATTACTGCTCTCTCTTTTACCCATTTGCATTTAGAAGAATATTTATTATCCTCAGAATTTTTTACCCAAATGTCCTTAATCTGTCCTTTTTTCAGAGGGACGGATTTGCAAATAAAATAACAGATACAGTAGTTTTAAATACTCACCATTAATATAAACCTAAGGTGGCCTTCCATTCTCCCTGATTGGCTGTAACAGGTTGACTCAAAGACGTTATTCAGTGTCACACGACAGTAACTCAGATCAAGTTTACATATCCATATTTAACAGCACTGAACCGAGTGCCAAGACTGCATGCGAGATTCAAGACTGTCTTCCCTGATAACCACGTTCTGAGTGGGAGCTGGAGACCGAACTGCAAAACGTCAGAATGATCAATGTCACAGCCTTGCACGTGGTTTAGAAAAGTAAATTCTTCACTGTCTCTAACTCTTCAAAGATAAACTTCCGCATCTGCTGGTACAGAACGCGTATTGAACCAAACCGCCGTAGCATAACAGAACTAATCATCCATGCCGGAACTAAGGCTCAAACCGAGAACGTGAACCACATAATCCATTCGTGCCTGTCCCCGAGTGCGATTCTGATCTTTATAAAGGAATAATATTAATGTTGTTAGTCTTTTAAATTACGACGAAATCTTGTTGTATGTCTTTACGAGTCTGGAAGACTACTGCGCTGGAAATGATTCGTGCTGGAAGTGCAGAGGATGGAACAGTCACTGGCAGGCACCTGGTACAGTGTCTCTTAATGCCACTCAGTGAACCATAAGTCATGCGAACTTATCAATCAAACAAAAACAATCAAGTTCCCAGCACCTTCTAACATTTTTCACAACCTGTAAGCGCATCTAACCAACAGCATTCAAATATCAGGTCTAATTTATTTTAAAGCATAAATGCGGGATAACTAAATAGTCGCTCACCCAATCAAGAACTTTCCGCCTTTTACGGAAGGTTCATTATCATATTCACAAAAAAATTTTGGCATATAGACCACGAACATATATAAAACGAGACATATAAAACACAACAAGCACCTCTGAAACGTCAGTAAACGTCTACCAGATTATATCGACTAGGTGACATCTATATACCAACTGGTCTATTTCTAAAATTTTCTAGGTTTTAACGAGACACAACTCGTGCGCATATTTTCTCAAACCAAACAACTGTAACTGACATTCAGCGTCCGTACATTTCTCCAATTCAATTAAAAATAATATGGGTGGGGAATGTAGCACGTATGTAAGAGGTGAGAAATATCGGTCAATTTCTACCAAACTATACGGCGCAATATTCCACAGGACAGCCATTTTCATACCGTGAGAACCTAAAGACTCAGAAAATTGATGTTCCCTATATTTTGTTAATGTCGTCAAAATGAAATCGCACCAGCGCGTGCAACTCACCATTAAGAGCTACAGAAGAAGTTCTTGACTATAAAGCATCGGCAACAGCGAGTAGAAGAAGCCTAATGGGGTCAATGGAGTCGGTGAGAGGCTTAGTTTATTTTCAAGCACCACACATTCACCCAGGAGAAAGAGAAAGAGAGAGAGAGATGATTTCTACGTGTTTCATCTGGTACAGTCTCAAGTTGTACTTCCGATCGGTCAACCAACGAAGTTCCACTTGGAAACAGTCTGATTGGTTTTGAACGAAACAGACTTCGTGACGTGAAGAAAGTAGGAATGAACTGTTTTGGGAATGTCACTACCAATTGTTTGCGTCCACTGCTCATACTTCATCTCCCATGACGCAATGACCCTGGAGCAAAAAGCTGCTCGAGTTTCTCTTTATAATCCTGAATAGTAGAATGCAAATTACTCTTTCCGCATTTCTAGATTACATAACATGTGGGTCAGTCTTGTTAAATTTGCTTACCAGTACATTACAAACTAAAAACATACGTGTGGATGTTCCTTTAAATTTTACCAACAACCTAATATCGTAGAATACAAGTTTCTATAACCATTTGAAGCTCTTAATTATGCAGTTCTCCATTCTCATGTTATTTTTAAAAGACAGGAAATAATATCAAGATGGGGGAATGTACATAATGACGGCTATAATTTTTATTGTCAAATTTCTTGTTCTCACGAGGGCGAGGATGAAGATGACTGTCTTATATGATGTTGCGCCGTGTAGTCTCGTAGACGTTTACTGACGTTTCAGAGGTTACTGCTGCTAGCATAACAAGAACGACACTCATCGCTCTTATCACTGAAGCAGCAAGCACCTCTGAAGCTTCAGTGAACTTCCACGGCGCAACAACTCAGAAGGCAGCCATCTTCATGTCACCAAATGACAAATTAGGTGTGCTGATAGTTACAACAAATAATATATCATCTGTACTGATATCAGAAACCCGTTATAGCACCAATGAAGAAGCAGTTGGTATAGTGTTGTCGAATAAGTTGTGAATTAATCCCTGTGCCCCATATACTGAAGAGAGTATGCAGTGCAATTTGTAATGGAGGATAAACCTGCTGTGCTGGAATACGGCCAATAGCTGTTGAGTTGCTACTTATACCCATGGCGACCTATAATGGAGGAGCCATTCAACTCTTGTCGGCGCATCCGGACGGAGTCTTTAAACAGCCTCAGGCTGATAACTGGAAGGATCATCTTCATCCACAGCAGCTGTTTCTCTCTCGCCAACTACCTGTCTGCCTTTGGTATAACGGGATGACCAAGTTCCTTTTTTAACGTTCTTGTGTTTTTATATTACTTTGTCACGGCTGTAACAACCGAGTCCTTTCCAACAGGCGATCCTGTCCGACAACAAAAATTCCTATACAATGGCAGGCCTATATATACATATCTGTAGCCTTTCAAAACGAACAGTGGCATAAGTAAACACAGAGCGACCGCATTTAGATCATAAATATTTTCTAGGTACTGCCTTCGAGACTTGGATTTTTCCTGGTCGATGTTAATATATTGGAGATGGAAGTAAATTCATAAGTTTTCCATTGTTTTGAAGTTCAACCATCTGCAAATCCCCGGTCAGGAGAATTGTGTGAGGGGTAGTTTCTATTACCACTTCAAGTAATACATCTAAACTACTATTCATGATGAAAACATCAAGTCAGAATTCCAACACTCTTTACAAAGTTACTTAAAATTGTTGATTGAAAGTTAATGCTTGTAAGAAATGTATAGTACTGAATTTCATAATAGCATGATAATAGCAATTCTGAATTCGAATTGGAACAGAGTTTCTGGAACTTTTCACTCATGGTGCAATAACGAAAACTCAAGATTTCACGCAAAAACAAAATAATTACTTTTGATTTTCCTACTGAACCGTCTTAAAAAAAACATTGTATTATTCTCATGCCAGTGCAGTGTTTGGACCGAAGGTCTCATCTTCTGATTAACCGTTCATTAATGCAACTTTACTTATCACTTTCCTAATATGGTTTGCAATAAAAGTCGCCAGGATGTGTGACAGTCGTAAGTGTACAGGAAATAAGCGACAGATTTATTTTCTATTATCAGGGCGATCGCTTTGACGACGGAGGTAACAAATACTTCCAAAATGTAGGAAAACGCATGCCAGACTACACGGCGCAACATCTCAGAAGACATCTCAACTCGCCGCCGTGAGAACCTGAAAACGTCACCACGTCCAAACTGCCGCGCGTGCTTTCGTTCCCTGTTGTTCCACGTGTTTCGAAGAATCCAATTCCGAGACCCGTGAAGCATTTCGTAACAGGGTGAGGAATTGTTAGCATCCCCTCCCAAACCCAAATATGTAGGGTTACCCTTTATCGGCTGTCCGCGACACTTATGCATACGGAGAACCTACTTATTTAATTCAAGTTCAGTTCTTGGACAGTTCTGCTGCATAAAGTCAACTGCGTTAAGTGCAGACAAAGGGAAGTACCAATGTGTATCTGTCGTTAAGCACCACACTCGATGAATTCGTATGGAGGAAACGGAAGTAAAGCTACGAGTAGCCTTAACCTTGGCATTAGATGGATGTGAGTGGCCAGCTTCACGGTCCAGAAACCTTCCTTCCGATACGCACAGTACATAATAAGTTACTAACAGAGCAGAGACAGAAATTACCTGCAATGCTGGTGTCACCCATAACCAAGACACTGCTATCAAATTTCTGGGTTGTAACACCGGTGGACATACAGGTAGATACAAGCGTTCTGCATGAACATACTGCTTCCCCAGTTCTAAAGAAGAAGACAGTGTATTTCTTCGTAACGGTCGTACCAACATACGAGTCCACATATCGCAAAAACCCTAAAGACCGACATCAACATCTTCACCGCCGAGGCAACTTCAAATATACAGTAAGACGTTTAGAAATGTACAGGAAAATAAACTTAAAATCTTTCAACAGAAATTCAGCATGGCCAGTGTTTTTTTCTACGCCGTTACAAATGCATATAGTCAATGCTTCCAACAAGTATACCAACAAGTGACAATATGCAGTTTTCAACTTTCGAGCATAGCAAATCTGTAGTACAAAATAATACAGAACGTATAGTCATATATTCTGTGGCTAACAGAAAAGTTAAATTTTAACACTACTTAATGTACCCAATATCGAAAAAAATAAGTAAAATATAGGCTATATATCTAATGATATATATTTTATTATGTTACATTTCTTTAGACAACGATCTCTCCTTTTAATAGACCTAATTAATAACATTAAATTTGAACTTAATGAAAAAGACAGTTAACTGTTACGGGCCAAAATATAAATTCCACTGAAAATTTAATGTAGACACCATAAATACCAAATTTAAACCCATTAACTACTATTCGAGATGAAACATGGCTTTGAATAAATAGGCAAACATTGTGATTCCTTTTATTTTACGCCGTTGGTGCAAAGAACTCTTAACGCATTCGTAAAGCGTGCTCAAAGACGTACAAACATGAGATAATAACATGTTTGTCATCACTCAGAAACAAAAACACACGAACAGTCTATGAGATAATAATAATTGTGTGTAAATTTCCCACTACCACCACTAATCTCGACGATACACGTTTATTAACAACCGTGAGAGTGAAAAGATAAACAAAACAATGCTGCAATCCTGAATCTTAATATTGTTCGTGAAACAGGAAAACAAATTCGCTTTTGCACCGATGAATGCTAGTAACATGCTTTTAACCAAGATGGCTGTCTTCTGAGTCTTCGTACTCACCGCCATGTGAACCTCAAATCCTACTTCCCTTTTAACTGATGATATTCTGCTGAAAACTGTAACGCTGGGTAAATAAAATCTAGGTAGAACATGCTTCTATGTGATAACACTACGAACAACAATTAAGACTTACAGGCTTGTAGTTATAAGATACATTCTTATTCATATTTACATCAATACATATTTCGAGTAGGCCTACGTTACGTGCAAAATATGACATAAATTTTACCACCTCCGCCATGTAGAAACTTATTCCTTGTAAGATTTGAGGTTTTCACAGCGGTGAGAATGAAGATTTCTGTCTTCTGGGTTGTTGCGCTGTGTAGTCTGATCGATGTTTACCAACGTTTCAGAGGTCATACTGCCTCCGTCATCAGAGTATGAAGATTTCTGTCTTCTGGGTTGTTGCGCTGTGTAGTCTGATCGATGTTTACCAACGTTTCAGAGGTCATACTGCCTCCGTCATCAGAGTATGAAGATTTCTGTCTTCTGGGTTGTTGCGCTGTGTAGTCTGATCGATGTTTACCAACGTTTCAGAGGTCATACTGCCTCCGTCATCAGAGTATGAAGATTTCTGTCTTCTGGGTTGTTGCGCTGTGTAGTCTGATCGATGTTTACCAACGTTTCAGAGGTCATACTGCCTCCGTCATCAGAGTATGAAGATTTCTGTCTTCTGGGTTGTTGCGCTGTGTAGTCTGGTCGATGTTAACCAACGTTTCAGAGGTCATGCTGCCTCCGTCATCAGGGAGATGAATATTCAATAACGGTTTAAAGAAATCAAGAAACGTTATTAAAATACCGAAGGATGAATATTTTGGGACGCGCCTTATCTTGGATTACTACCAATAACATGCAAAAATATAGATATGGTACCTGTGAAGCGATTACATCCGACAGCAACAACATGTTGTTGAATTAATCACTGCAACATCACGAAACATTACGTGAGAAAAGGCAGTACACTGAACCGCGACACTCAAGAAACTAAACGTATGTATCGCAGTTTCTTGATGAGACTCTTTCCTTGGCTGCATACGAAGACAATTTACTCGCGCCGAGAACAATGAAGTGCTCCGTCGCTATGTAATTACGAGCCCAACAACCGTAGCGAGCCATCTCAATGTGCTCACCTGTACAGGGCAAAACGACTACCTCTTATGCGTGAACTCGGCACCAAATTAGAAAAGGTCTGTCTGGCTGTCTGGAACGATGTCGGGTACCAGTAACTTGCGAGTACCTGCACCATCTATCCCCCCTACCCAACATCCCTGAAACAATATATCACCATACTAAATGGCGCAACAACCAATAAGACAACCATCTTCGTACTCACCTCCGTGAAAACCTCAAATCCTAAATGTTTTACGACTTTTACTAGGAATTGCATTCTTTTACATTTGAAGTCAATGAGAACGGGTCAAGGTGCCGAATGGTGGGACAAAAACAGGCAGAACATTGACCTCTGAGGTGTTGGAGGTGTGTGGAGTTCTTGAGACTGATGAAAATATAACGAACCAGCCGACCTCAAATAGACCACTGTAGCAGAAAAAAAATGTGGCAACACTACTACTAAATTAAATGCTAAAATGAACAGTTAATATTGGCTTGACATAACTCCGTATAATATCCAAATAAACTACAACATCTCTTTAAACCAACACCGTTTTCCACTTGTAGAATTTCCCCCCCCAAACTACTTGCAGTTTGCTCATCCTTGCAAGCCGACTGGGACTGCCCGCCCATTCACTCAAGAAACACTACCGACCGACCGACTCACACAAAGAAACGGCTCCCGCACGATGGTATCGGTAGATACAGAGTGTCGATACGCTCCACGTATCAATATGAATTTATTATTTTCAGCCCCGGGCTGCAATTACCGTGGTATTGTACGGTATGTTGTACAGTAAGGCTTCCTGTGCTTGCAGGTTCAGAAGCCAATTAGCGTGTCGGGAACATAGATGTTTTCGATGTGTGAAATTAAACTATTTTATGACAATATGCTGAAGCGACTAACATAACACGAAGGTACCAAATACGAGTGCTGGCCTCACCACTATTTAACCTGACTTTTCATGGTTTCTCTCAGGCCCTTCACGTGAAAGCCCGGAGAGCATAATTGGACTCCACTCATTTCCAATTCACAGTACATAATCAACTTCTTATGTCATCCGAGAGTTATTAACCTCGGCTATATTCATCATTACACTAGCCGTCAACATTGTATCCTTCAAGGGCAAAGTAAAACTGTTCGACGTTGACACATGAAACAGTGGAGTCCAGATGAATGAAGACAGTTCAGAACTCGCAGCGTAGCACAGCTAACAACGCTGTACTGTTGACTTTGAAGTCCTTCCATTGCCTTGAAGCATGCAATTGGTGACACATACAAGCAGACACAGGCGGCAGAAACTTCATACTGGAGTCGCTGGAGACCGATCTCGTTTGACCTGACATTGTCGACACGGCCGTAGAGAAACGCACGTTATAAAAACGCAATAAAATAACTATTACTTTCTGAATGCAAAACACGTGTCTGAGTATAAAAGGGGGGCAACATATGGCCAAAGCTTGTCATCTGCCTCACTATTCGAAACGTCCTTTGTGCCTGTCAGACTTGGCAGCTGTCTGCATGCACTGGGGAGCCATGTTCTTCCACATTATTATCTATAAAACCACTAAACGCATTTCGAATAAATGTGGTATCCGTAATCTAAAAATTGTCAAGCAACGTTCGTTTTCACCAGTATCGTTGTTTATAACAACCCTTTTAAAATTTTACTTCATACGGCAGTCAAAACATTTTTCTTATATTTTTCTTCAAAAATAGCCAATTCTGTAGACAAATTGGGCACAGGCGAAAACAATACAGAATAAAAGCATACAGCTATCTATATTTCGAATATTAATATATAAGAAAACAGTATATTATAGATCTGCTTTTGTGAAACCTTTAAATTCATATGTATTAAGTCTAATGCAATTCAAAACACCTTTTTTATTTTTATGGCGTTTATCATTTTCACTTTCAGTAAAGAACTTCAACATAAATGCCTACTATATTTCCTTACTATCGCCTTCATACCATTATGGCACAGAACACATGGCACATACCACGCATAATCCGTGGATGGCGCATTAAAATGACAGAGCGACCGAAGCTGCAGTACTAGTTTGGACGTAAGAGGTTCCGCATTAAATTTACTACAACAGTAGAGAGTAGGAAGGGAAATTTACCTGAACGTGAAATAGGAATCATGATACAGTCTGCAGGAGGTCAAGAACCTGAGAGAACTAGTCTGCAGACAAAATCTAAACGCTGGAGTCTCAGGCTGAGGTAAGGGTAGGCCTAGGCAGGGCTCGACTGTGTCACGCAAGTGAGTCACAAAGAAGTAGAAATGAATGCTGTGCAATTCGTACCAGAGCCATGCCAAGGGACGACCCATACAAAGAGTTTAGAATAAGGTAAGCTTCACTTACAAATAATTACTAAAACTGTGGTGATACGTTCTCTCTCGTAACGTTGCAAGCAGTGTCTTTGTCATGTAGTTTATTTCAAGAACCACTTGTTCTGATTCAGTATTTATTATGAGAAATACAGGACATTCCGAAAGCGTTTCATTCTTAGTTTATTTTAAATCGCTTTCTGAATCTTCCGTGGCCTATTTGTAGGGATTTTCCCAAAACTGGGCTGTAAGGACTGAGGAAAGCCTAGAAAAAACTCAGTCAAGTCTAGTCAAGACTTAAACCAGGGAATATCCCAATACGATACAGGAAATGTTCGAAATTAACATCTTTGTTACTAAAAATAAAAGGGACGGGTCAGTTTCGGGTTGGAATAAATGAATGTCAATCATGATATGAGTCTGTTATCGATATTAATTAATTATATCTTTACATTTCTAATTGAACTGCAAACAGCCTACGAAATAAACACACTTAGGAAGCCCACGCTTCCGTCTCAGATGTAACGAAAATGTATAAAAATGGCTGCACATCAAAACAATAAATGCCGGAAAATAAACACAAACACAAACAAATATAATTAATGTCTATAACTTAATCCAATATCTTACAAATGTCCAATGTATATTTAAGATAATTTAAACAAATAATAAAAAACATCACCCAATGTTGTGGTCGAGTGATTAGAACTCCTGCTTCATTAATATTCGGGAGGTCCCGGGTTCAAAGCTTGCCTCAAAGACAGTCCTTTCTGGCTTAATATTTTCGTGGCTTTATTCAGTCCCTCCAGGCAAACGCTGATATAATACCTTAAATGTGGCCGCTTTATTTCAAATTTTCTCACATTCATTATTCATTGAACATCCAGCTACGTAATTTAAGCAACAGAAAACTTCGGTCCATGTGCACGTAATCTCTCTACTGCTGACTATTTCGTCAGAAACAATATTTTACATCTCCGGGCAGTGTACTGTCTTTAAAATTTTATTAAGTCTGTAAATTGTTGAACATAAACGCCGATGAGGTATGTAATTTACCAAGAATGCGTTTTAAAATAGGCGTTCAACCCTTTTTATAATCTTACGCTTAGCCCATATTAAGAAAACATAGAAGATAATATACAAATAAAAACTTTTATATCTTTGCGCCTGTTCTGTTTGCCTGATGACACCATATCCACCCCATCTCCCCCTCTTGGGTAATTAAATTTACACTCTACGTAGTTATATGACGCACACTGAGTAAGTAAACAAACGATGTTGTCAAACGAAAGACGATAACATTAATTTATGTTTACTCAGTTTTAATAAGTTAACCTAAATATGTACTTATCCGACATGAAATATTGAGTTTGAAGCACAGTCACGTGTTTGTAGTATCTCTGACCCCAAATGGAGACTAACGTGAAAAAAACAATAGCATCTCCTGTGTAAGTGAATGTTGCGTGAGTAAGAAGCCAGCTACAATCACTATTGTTCGAAAAGCAGCAAACAATAAACTGAGCCCAGAGAAATGGGACGCAGCATCGGTGTTGTGTTCGCATCAGCACGTGCGCAGACTAGTTCTACCAAACTCAAATGGTTTCCCTGGGCTGAAGGCCTTATGTTCTGTGACGGAGTCCGGCAAATCACCTTCAAAGATTAAAATTTAAATGTGTTGAAACATTTTTGTAAATATTCCCCAATATCAAACTTTATTAAAATCTGTTCACTGGTTCTCAAGTTCTTACATTCGGACTAATGGATATGGCGAAACTAATACGAGATTTTTTAAACTTTTAGTTGATAATGCCCCTGAAATGTCCCCAAAGAGTAATTATAAAAATAGTGGCCAGAAGAGGTAAGGTACAGCACGATCTGTCGTCACCAATCCTAGGGGTAACATGCTTTCCTGTGACCTGCACTCAGTGCAAAGCAAAAAATTTAAAGTTTGAAGCTTTGCGACTTAAATATGAAAACTTGTACCTCCAACATTAAACCCTGGAGATGGAGGCAGCATTGTCCTCCAAAAGACTGGCGCCAACCAATAATATCACACAACTCGAAAGACCACCGATATATCCTCACCGCCGTAAAGAACACAGATCTCACTAATAATAATGGTTTACGTTCCGCGCAGGTTGGGAATTAAGATATTCGGAATTGAACTGGAGGAGTGCACTTGCCTGAAGTGTGGGCAGCCTGCGAATATCTGCAGCATCGAGATCCTAGTACTGTTCTTCTTCGCGGGGGTGTATCTCTTTATAGTGAGTGTTATCTTGATGACTCTCGCCTTCAGCACAAGAAACGACACATCTGCTGTGGGACAGCGTCACACAGGTACCACAGGGGCAATAAATACTTTGGTACTGATACGATTTTATCTGTGACATGCCAGATTAACCCAATCCACACACCCCAAATCTTATTTCCCCAAGGTTAATTTTAATATTATCCTCCTATCTACAGATCTCTTCTGTTCAGGCTTTCCAACTAAGATTTTGTACTCATTCCTCCCCATGCACGCTACATACCCTTCTCATCTCATCCTCCTTGATTTGATGCAAGTATAAATTATGAAGCTTCTCAACGTTCAGAGATCAAGTTTTACGCCCACAAAAAC
>NW_019059854.1:899674-916909 GCF_000696155.1 Zootermopsis nevadensis | reverse complement strand
CCCATCATAATATAAACTCGCCTTTACTTCCTAGTTTTTAAGCGGTTGCTTTTTAAACCCTCTCCTCTCAAGCTCACTTCACCTTAATCTATTTCATTTCGCTCCCATAACAATAGCGGGTAAAGTTTATACATTGCGAAGTTCTTTGTTGTGTGATATTCTCCACGAGCTTCGAAATATTAGAAAAGTCACTTGTACAATTGGAACGTTGTACTGAAACCACATCCATGCATGACAGATAAACCCCCTAAGGAGTGCAATCAGCCCTCCTCCTACTCGTAATAAACTGCTACATCCACATATTTTCAAAGAGCTCTGTCTCCCAGTTTTCTCCTTCCTATAAGAATTCCAATGTTTGCTATTCAAGGACTCGTCGAATATTCTCATAATTTCTTCGCACGTCCAACCACTCCTCAATATCGTGGATACTATGATGTTGGCCGGTGTAATGACTTTTTATTCGTCTATTTATTCAAAAAATAAGGTTTTGTGCCATAAGTAATACATAATTGTTCCGCTAATTTATTAGTTTGTTCAACCATTCTCCTATGTCCTAAATACCATGCTGTTGGCTGCTGTCTTTACTTTAATTTAGAAAAATATAACCTGCTATTCTAAGAATTCGGTAATGTCATAACGTTTCACATGATTGTTCCATTCATTTCTTTGTTTGTTCGACCATTCTTGTGTCCTGGATACTATGCTGTTATCTGATGTATTGGTTTCTTCTTACAAAGGCTCATATACACCTACCTATGGGTAAACAGTATTGGAAAACAATTTACAAACAAGTTTCGTCCGTGTTAGCAAACAGTCCGCAAACAAACATTATACGTTTCATGTTTCCCGTTGGAAATGGGAAGTAAGATACGTGTGCCATCATTAACCCGAGCAAGTGCTCAGAATGTGAACATGCGAAAATACGACGCAGGTCAATATTTTGCAATAAATAATTTGTAGGAACACTTCAAAATTGGTCTGTGTCATTTTTATAAAATTTACAATACCACTTCCATCTTCTACTTCTAAATCACGTTCCTTCTTTGATAAAGTGCCTAGACCACAAACACACATGTTACCGCCTTTCATTTAGCAGAAATATACGTCGAGTGCAATTTTCATTCACAGGGCATTATGTTTTGAACCGGCTGATGAGTTAGCTGTATGGACGCAAAACTCTTTGGAATGTTCCGCAAACACAGTCGGCAAACTGTCTGCAAACATTCTTCATCGACAATGTCTCTAAATGTGTACAAAAGCCTTTGCTCTAATAATCCCGTTGCTACTTTCTTATTATGCTATTTATTCGTTTATCAAGCATTCTTCTGTGTGACTGTTATTACGCTATTGGGTGAGGTCAGCTTCTTTGATTCTGGTTTTTCTCGTGGTCGACCCTAGGTTTTCCAAAACGTCGCTTAGTCTTAAGTTCCTGCTCTTTTCCCTGTTTAATATATAGATATAACAATTAGTAACTCATAGAACGTTCTGCAGGCACACAACGCAGCCAAGCACCGGACCTCCATGACAGCCAAAGCGACGCCCACACACATCCCAGGCAATCAACACCCGTTGCTGGCGTTAGTAACTTCGATCTAGCATCACGTCTTCGCGAATTGAACGGAGATGAAGATCCGAGCACAAGCTACATGTCAGGTGAAGTCCTGAGACATCAGCATACTTCGTCCAGACCGGTGGCACCCCTCGTTGGAATGTCTTTCAACACAACCGCAACAGAACGGGTCCGTAGCAGGTATTCCAACACCATTTTGCAGTTACAGACTCCGAACTTCGACTAATATAACGCATTGTGAGATATCAGGTACTCGCGGCGGAGGGTATGGAGACAACTTCTGGGATGCTGCATCGTGCAGACTGGTAGAAGTCTGCCAGACCAAGACTAAACGGCGCAGCATCCCAGAAGACGGCCATCTTAATATGTGAAACTACTACGTAAATTAAAAACATAAAGCAACAACCAATCACCTATAAGACGCCAGCACATGTATCAAATATATCCTAGACAATTAACAGTGTCCAGCATAATTATTTGGTGCAAGACTATCCAGATATTGTAACTGCTTCAGGTCCACTAACTTCGAGGCTAGTCGACTTGACTTCCCCGGTCACAACACGCCAGCCAGCCATGGCGAAGATTCATTCTCATCTGGGTATTCAAGGCGGGACAGATCCTGTCCCATAGGCAGACAAATCGCAGGGCCTCACACTCCCAGCAACGCTTCCAGAAGGGTTTCTTCCAAAATCATTCAGCACAATCTGCAACCCGCACAGTACTGGGTCTAGGTTACAGCACGCAACGATTTCTTGTAAATATCCCAGAACTGAATAAAGTTTCAATGTATTGTACATTACGCTTTAAGGTAAATTATCAACGAGTAATCAAAGAATTGGGCAACTTGTTGACCCGTTCCGCATTAATAGGCCAGTCCTTTTCAAAATATAGGAGGTTTACACCTACAAGAATACACGGTGTCAAAATTCAGAAGACCACAATCCACAATCTACATTTTATACGTCGATACGAAGACGTATCACAGGGGGAAAAATATATAATATATACACCAGACAAATACAAAATGATCTGAGCGGTATAAAATACGAATTTAACAAAAAATAACCGACATAACGAAACGAAACACATAACTGAAAGCAGACCTTCAGCAGGTTTTTATACCAAGCGAAACAAGCAGCAATTCAAGCAATTTACTGATCCAGCAACTTCACTACAACTAAAACGACTGTCTTACAACATTTTCTTGACTATGGACATAAAACATCGGCCACTCCGCAGCCCGACCTGTTCGGTACTCGGTTAAGTATTGTTTCGCAAAATTACTTTCCCGACTTACATTGTGATTTTTCAAAGTCTCCTCTCGCAAATTACGAAACGGCACTGGACTGCATAAAATAAGGTAAGGCTGACATCTCCCTTATGCTCGCAAATTCATTATTCGCAATCAACCTACTACATCCCATTTGACGCTACACATCCTCACCAGTAGATACCACGATGTAAAATGAGCAAATATGTAAATGCAGTTTCTTCCTCAGGACCTTCACCACACCTCGTTTACTATATACGGATAAGGGACTTCGTTTAACACTTTAAAACCCAGAGGTAACTGTATATACCACACACTTCGACAATCAGTAACTCTAAATTTACTCAGAGAGCGTATATTTTACATATTTTTTTGTTTCTCATAATAAACGGCAATTATTTTCGAGCTGATCTTTATAATGCAGAAGCGTTGTTTCATCTGAAATAAGACCTGAATTTTTAAATGTTATTTGGAGGAGAATCTGTCACATTCATTCGACTTCAAAGGGTTTATTTAAGTCGGTCAATAAATTTTCTCTGGTGCCGGGTTCGATTCCCGGCGGTGCCCGAATTTATAACTTGTGTTGGGGCCACGGTGGTCTAGCGGTTAGGACGCTGGCCTTGTAATCCTGGGGTCCCGGGTTCAATTCCCGGTGCTCAGATTTATAACTTGTGTTGGGCAAGGCCGTGGTCTAGGCAACACGGAGTTTTCCTCTGTGGCATCCCAACAATTACTCCATTCACACACAGAAGAAGGCAATGGCAAACCACTTCTGGATCATCTGCCAAGAACGTGTATGAACAGGTCCCAGTCCGAGAAAAGGATGGAAGGATCCTGTTCATAATATGTCGCCAACCTCCTGGCGTAATAAAGAACAAGAATAAACTTTCCGCTTTTACAGAACGTAGAGATTCATTACTGTGCTCATAAAGGCATATCTGGGCTCCATACTGAGCTACAAGAACAGTAATCCACACTCTACTTCTCCTCTAAGATAAACGTAGATTTTATACGCCCACACAGGCTACGCCAAGGCCTCCCTCCCAAATGGTCCCTCCTTCCTTTGAGTAATTCACACCAAAATTATGTACCTTCATCACGTTGTTTGACTTGCATTATAACACAGCAATTCTGTTCCATGTTTACGTCAGACAAGATGAAGACAGAACATGTGTACTGAGTCGATTTATTTACCGTGAGCACTTGGATTCAGCGATAGCATTCAGAAAGCCAATAAAATGATCAAACAATACATCAAGTGAGTAAAGGAATATATGACCCTCTCTGTCAAAGATTAGATGCTTAGAGAATGTTCACATAATTATAGTTTATGTATGATGTCTGTCACTATGTACTTAGCTTACAATTTTATGGTGTTTGCGCATCGTCTTCCCACAAACAGGTATATAAAATAATTTTCAGTACACAATAAGCAGTTTTCGTGTTGTAAATATGGCATATGTGCGTTATTTTTAACAGTTGGAAATAAACAGTCGTAAAATAAGTTTAAATGAGTAACTGCGATAATTAACGTAAACCATTACGACTGTGCTGGTACAGAGAGTGTGTCTCTTGCGTCATAAATTTAACACGACTCGTATGAATAGCACGGGTGGGCTAGTAATAACCTCGTTTGGTGTTCAACCGAGTTCAGCGGGACATCAGATGACACTTTGTGTTTAACGGCACGGCAATTACTGCACAGATTATTCAGTGACGAATAAAAATAAAAGACGGTTATGTGTGCCAAATTTTATAAAGAATGCAACTCATGTAATAGTGTGGGTTGTTTCAAGATACCATCCAAAATGTTTCGGGGAAGGAATGAGGAAAACCACGAAAATATCAGTAACTCCAGTGCTCCGGGTGAGATTTGAACAAATTGTCCTGAGTAAAAGTCAAAGGCGACGCTGATGGATCAGCTTATTCGATCAATCACAAAAAATTAAACATATAAATACCAAACAAACTCCTGAATCGACTTCCAGAATTGGTCTGTAAAGTATTATAATTCATTACGACTGGTGAACAATCAAACCACGTCGGAGCAGACACACCAATGCACAATTCGCTTGCCAGCAGCCTGGCCGTCTTTTGTTAAGTTATTCGAATAGCGTATTATTGTAATATTCCTCATTTCACTGCAACTAGCAGAGAAGGCCCGTTTAAATTCAACGGGGAACGACTGCTTTCGTATCTTCATCCCTTACCCCTTTTCTGCCTTTATTTCATCCCTTTCGTAAAATTATCTCCTTTATATTCATTTCTAAAAGCTGCCTAATGATAGCAACACTTGTAAAATAGAATTATTACTGAGAACTTGGGCAGTCATGGATAATAATAGGTTTTCCTATTACATATATGTGTGTGTGTGTGTCGTCATATCGTATATTGGTACAGTCCCGTCCAAGAGTCTCACCCAATATTCTCTCATCTACACCTAGGTATTCAGAGTTATATCATCCTTGTAGGCTTTCGAACCACAATTTCTGTAAATAATTTGCAGTCTGTATCTGATAAGTAGTACATTCTACATCAACGAAGGACCTAAAATAGCAAATAACTTTCAATCATACATGAAAATACAGATTGTGGCAAGTAATTACATACACAGCCAGCACACGTCTAGCCTGATGTAAAAAAAGATCACGGGTTCGATTCCAACCGTAGGAAATTTACCTCAAGATAAAACCAATTTCTGTTTAATGGCAATAATTTATCTTAAAATGAGTGTGGAGTCAAATACCAAAATGTCGTGTATATCAAATATACCTCAACCAATGAACAATTGGCAACGTAAAATGTTCATACAAGGAAGAAGTACTGAAGACTACAAAGCTAAATTCATAAGTAATCGTGAAATTACGTTAAGTCAGATGAGAAAAAATTATAGTCCCAGATGGCACTAACTCATTCGAGATGGAGCGCGTTCTGAGTGGGTCTAGGAGTAGTGGGAGACACTGACTTTCTGTACGACATGCGACTTTTAAATTGCACAGAAACTCAAGAGCTGGTTTTTTATCTGATGTAAAACTCGTTTCATATGAAAGAGAATGGAATCTTTTTTTTTATTCTGAAGATACGAGATTGAAGGCAAACATAATTTATTTTGACTTTCTCACTGTGCTCTAACAGCTTCTTGTCGATGGACTATTAGTTCGCTGCTAAAGACGATCACTTCACCTCTGGCCACTTTCTCCACGAATGTTGGTTGAAGCGTACAGAACCTAACCTAACCCAAATGTTAAAATGGCATTAGTCTGTGTTTGTAATCATTCTTAAGAGCGTAAGATTACCATCACACAAGAATATTTGCAGTGGACAACACCATGCATACAGCATATGTCCGGACCGTAAGTTTTCTGTAACTTTAAAATTTCAATGTTTGAAATAATTCCGCAGATACAAATAAGTTCACTTTCACTAAACTGAATGCAGAGTAAAAAAAATGTCAATAAAATTCAAGAGTTAATAAAACTTTCTTCAGTAATATTGAAATAATTTCCAAAGTTAATAACTGGAAACTGAGTACCGATAGTCTGTAAAGACCTGTAAAACGAAAAGTTGAGCAACTCCATTTGTAAGAAAAAAAATACGCCCAGAGTTGCACGCTCAACTGGGCTGTGATATATACACAATACAAACATAGCTGTCACGCCCCACCCAGACGGCCGACATTTATTCAAACACACGAAACGCTATCGTGAATAGAACCTTATAAACAAGGGAAACTTTACTACAGAACTGATATATAACAGCCATATCCCAGTAAGCCACTCCACCATCCAAAAACAGACAATGCTTTATTACGGAGTATTTGGTGTCCGTCTGGCAGAAAACAGTACAAAGTATAACGTACAGCGACAGGACCGTGAACTTGTTTGTGAACGAAACTAAACGTATCCTACATTAAAGGACTGCCTCATCTGACTGTCTTCTGGGCTGTAACGCCACGTGGTCCACGGAGCCACTACCAGGAAAACTACAATCGATATATTCAGATACTTTCTCATCGCTCGATCCCAGAAGATGGCTGTCTTTTGGGATGTTTTGCAGTACAGTTCAGTATAAGTTAACCGACACTTCAGGCCGATTCGCCCTGAGGATGGAGGCAGCAAGCATCTCCGAAACGTCGGCAAACTTCTACCAGACTACAACCCAGAAGACAGCCATCTTCATACTCGCCGCTGCGAGATCTTAAAATCTCACTAAAATACTCCTCTAAACGCTTTTAATATGTGATCCGCCGTAATTTCAAGGCCTTCAACAGCTTCCCAAATGTAAGCCTCCTTAGGCTTCGCAACAGAATTTATTTAAGGAGTAATCAACTTCTCCTACAGCATAATTTTCCTTCGTCCTTCTTGGCTACATGCATTCGGGCATCGGCGATAATAACCTACATTCTGCGTCTCAGATTGCTGTAAAGGAGAGGGGAGTACAGAATTTCCATTGCATATACATACGTACGCGTGTAAGGAATTTCCTATTGAAATAATGACGTAATGTATGTGCACAGAGCACGCCATATTGTGAAATACGAAGAATATGCTAAGGTTTTAACACGTAATGTTATCGCAGACCTGAAGGCCGTTTAAATTAGCAACGACATGTTTCCATGCGTGTAAGTAATTCCATCTTTCGACTTTGTTCTGCCAACTGATTTCGCACCAAATCTATGTTTTAATTTGTAACGCACTTCGTACGCCTACCATTAACGAATGCCTACCTATTTTCCGACTATCTGGTAATAGACCTGCAGGTCAATACTAAAGATCCAATAGTTCTTATATTTGAATCCTGCTAATGTCTACGATCCTGTAAGATTTGAGGTTCTCACGGCTCTGAAGATGATCTTGGTCTTGCACACAAACAGGTAGATACTAAAGATGGCTGTCTGCTGGGTTGTTGCGCCGTGTAGTCTGGTATAAGTTTACCAACGTTTCAGAAGTTCTTCCTGCCTTCTACCAAACTACACGGCACAACAAACCAGAAGACAACCATCTTCAGACTCACCGCCGTGAAAACCTCAAATCCTGTACAGGTAGATACCAACGTTTCAAATAAACACATTGTCTCTCCACACTGCCATCAACACTGGCTTGCGTTTTACAATCTGCCATTCTACCTGTTACATGTTGAGGAAAAATTCACTCTGAAGCCTGCAGAACCCGGAAAACCATCGTCAACTTAACCGCCGTGTGGGTTTAGGTAGATAGATAAAACCTTTTGGAGATGCATAATGTCACCATCTTCAGGGCTTAAGATGGATGAAGTACATTTCTCCGAAAGAAGGCAACGATTAAGTCTTCAGCAATTTAATTACAAGGTTAATTAGTTAATCTCAAATTTTACTTGTGAACCTAAACACAATTTTAAAATGCTTCAAAGGCCATGTGGAATTGAGCCGCGTCCCACTTCTGTTCCGCTCAACAAAGGTTGAACCTTCAGGAGGATGAGAAAGTTTGTATGTGAGTGGTACGCTAACGTTGAATTACAAGGTCTGTCTTCAGATATACTGAAAGTAATTTGTTGGTACTGATTAGATACAACCGTCTGTAATTAGTCCCGAAGTTTCAAATATAGTCTGATCCTTAGGTTGAACAGTTCCAGTTCCCACGAACATAGTACACATCTAAGCTCGATTAGCCGCTTAGTATGTAGAGCTTTTTGAAATGCACTGGGTAAATGACCGGGGGATTTATAAATTAGTGTGTCGATTTGAAAAGACATGGGAGGTAAGGATAGTGGCCTATTTTCAAATACTTAATCTCTCTGAGATGACTAAGGGAAAACTATGACGACACCCCTCAAAAAATATACAGATCTCGACGAGGGACGAGTTTCCAGCCCAATACTTCCAGGATATGAAGCAAGAATGCCATATGCATCGAAGGTAAATTAATAACAACAATACTCTGTATGCATTTGATTAAAGAGGCAAAAAAAATACGAAATGCAATATAAAATAATGTCTGTGAGTTATCTTTGTGGGAAAGACAGAGGAATACACTGTAACTACCTGCATGGAACAGAGTCTTTCTTAATAAGTTAGCAATATCCTCAGCTAGTCAAGAAATTCTTTGCATTTTATGGAAACCGAATGTTTATTGCCGTGTTCACAAGAACCCGTCACAGTTCATATACTCGGGTAAACAAATTCAATCCTCACCACTAAACCTCATTTTCCTAATATCAACTTTAACACTACCCTTTCATCGGCAGGTTTTCCCACTGGTATCTTCCTCCAGGCTTTCCAACAAAAATACTTTAATTTCTCATCTTCCCCCCCCCCCCAATGCGCGCTACATGTCCAGCCCATCGCATTATCCTTGATTTGATCATCCTAATAATATCTGTTGAAGAGAACGAAGTGTGGAGATCCTCATTTCACGGTTTTCTTCAGCCTTCTGTCACTCTACCCCTCTTTGATATAAATATTCTCCTCCGCATCCTGTTCTGAACCCTCAAACTGTGGTCTTCCCCTAACGCATGTCACACACCCATACAAAACAACCGGTAAAATATGCATATAGTTGTATATTTTAATCTTCGCGGTTTCAGACAGCAGACGGGGAGACAAAAGATTATGAACTGCGTGATGGCAAACATTCCCCGAATTTCACTCTGTTCTTAAATTCCTGGTGAACGCAGTTTTGGTTTGTCGCTACCAAATTTTTGAAGACTGCTACATTTTCAAATTATTTATTAACAAACTTTTATATCTCTGATGCGGTTCCTTGTGCACCCTTAGGTCTGTATCAGTATCAGGCTGTACTCTTAAGATGCTCTTGTTCATAAGACGTGATTTTGTAGTCTCTAAATTGGCACGAAATTACAAACCATGAAGAAAGAGAAAGAACAAATGGTCCGAGCAAATAAATGGAGTTGGAACAAATCAAATTACTGCCTAATCCGTAAAGATATAAAAACAGTGCAGTACTTAAGTTTGCAGGTGGAATCCACTGAGAAAACAAGGGCAAGTTCCTCGCCCAACGAAAAGTAGGTTAGTTGGTTAATACTACTCAAGATATTCTTCTGAACAATAACTGTATGACGTCACTAAATCTAATTAATTCAGTGACGTCAAGTAGTGTATATTGATTCATATTAATCATCTTTCCACTTAAAAGCAATTATGTTCTACATCTTTCTTATCTGTGAACATAGCTATAATCCGTCTCATAATTGCGCCTATCTGAACAGATTAAGTTAAATACAGGCCTCCAAGTTGTTACATTTAGTACAATTACAGAGATATAACATAAATTCGTTCTCATGTCCGTCGTTTGGTGATACCATCATACCTCCCCTGTTATTGTTTCTTCCTCAGAGCGTTATTGTGAAAAATGGTGTAACAATAAAGTGCCTGACTTGAATGAAGAAGATGCTCGGTTCAAGTCAGTTTCTATCGTGGTTTTCCTCATCCTCCGGACGAATGCTAGGGCAGCAAGCCTACCTCCTGCGTCGACAGCACTATTTCCTCCACAAACCTTTCCAACACAATAATAAAGTTTGCAGCCGGCAGAGAATCGTTAAAATAACCTATGAACCTAACACTAGCTCAGTCTTCCCCCGGACTTCCCGGAGTGTCCGTAAGCTGACGAAAACATGGCGGTTAAAAAAAAAAGAGAGCTCGAAACATTAAAGAAGTACTCGTCTTAAATCGAATTCAGCAGATATCATCTTACCATTCTCAAACCCCTTCTTTATACTCCGTCCATAAAAAAACAATTATTGTTTTGTGTGCCCCAAAATGCTGCATAGTAATAGATTGGATGATAGAAGTTCTGCATTATTCAGGATACTCCCAATGATGTCAGCATCTATGAAAGAATATTATTAAAGTGTTGACGTCATTAAGATAGTCAAGGTTAACGAAGGACCTTATGACAAACTAATTTTTATTCCAAGAATTTCCGTCATATCTAATATCAAGGTTATGCTCAAAGTTATAACAACTTAGTAACAGTTCAAGCTGTAAAGTTCCCACCGTGTGTTCAGTTCCTTAATACGTTCAGGAAAAATGCTAAAATACAATCACAGAATGACGAGCTCCGTAATTTTCACTCTTTGTCATACATTATTAGACCTGTACAATAAATAAAGATGGTATGGGCGGGGCATGTAGAACGCACGAATTGTGTGAAAATTATTCAAAATTACTTTAAGTTCAACACATAGATACCGTGTGCAATTTCACTGTCCCGACACTATGCAGTATAGTCAGAGTTACTAACGACGTCGTTAAATAAACAGCAACTAATAAAACCAAAACTAATGCATTATAGGATTTGAGGTTGTCACGGCGGTGACTACAAAGATGAGTCACAACCTTGATGCGGCAGAAAGGACCTCTGAAACGTCGGTAAACTTCTACCAGACTACATGGCGCTACAACCCAGAAGACAGCCATCTTCGTAACTTCATACAGTAGATCCCTTCTTAATAAGCTAATATTTGCTTCTCTAGTCAAAAAATGTCCTCTTTTACGTAACCCGAAAGTGCATTACCGTGTTCACAACAGCCCGCAATAAGCCGCGAAGAAATTAATGAACTTACCTAAAACAGAATTCATTTCGGTGAGCGTCTCCAAGTGAGGAAAGCACCAATGAACTATGATTTCTTTCCTTCAACCATTCTACATTTTTTATGAATTAACAAATATCCTTCTCTAAAGAACGTGTAGATGAGACCTTGAGATATACATGTGTTGCCCTGAACTAGATCAGAAATAAACGTCACCAACTCATTCGTGGACAATTACTTATATTCCTTCATACCAAAAGCAGCACAACATACAATTAGGGGCAGGAACGTTTACATCTTGCACCTTTTACAGCTGCAATCAGCATTAACTTTCTGCGCCTTTTACAAATTAAATCAACATTAGGTTTCTGTAATTTTACAACCAAAATAAACGTTAGCTTTCTCAAACCAATACTCTATAAATAATTTTTAAACATGGCCGCAAATGAATTTGTTTTCTACTGTTATTAAAGTAACGTATTGGTAAGTCGACACGCGACGCACCTGCTCACCTGACGTGAACCTCAGCATGTCGTAACAGACTTCCGTAATGACAATTTTGTATGGGATTCCATAAAATCACTTGCTCGCCGGACCATATCGCACAACGAGACTCTGGCACAATGCTAGGACCTAGTGATACCCTACATCAAGACACGATCTCGTTTAATGTTTGTTCTTATCTCGGACAGGCTGGCAAAGAAACTGCTCTAGAAGTGCGTATGATGCTAAATATAATACAAGACCACTACTTATTGTAATAGATCGTTTCAAAACGTTAACAAATTAAGTGTTAGAAAGCAAAAAGTAGAAAAAAGTCAAAAGTTGAAATTAAGAGAAAAGTAAATATATTTTTAAATTTTATAACACCATCAGGTTAACTTTACAAATTAATGAGTGGAAGATACGAAGTAATAAATAAAAAATGTTAATAATGTTAATCTTATGATATTCTAAATTAACACGTAAAATCATATACTTAATGAATTGAATTATTATATTACTTAGGCATATTAATTAGCCCATTTTCTTTTGATTCATCACTCAATAAAGGAATTGAATTTAATTATTATTATTACTAATATGATACATTTTTATATTTAGTTTCATTGTTTGTTTTTGTATTTGTAATGTTTTACTTTTATTATTATTGAAATGAATGTAATCATTGTATTATATTTCATCCTGTAATGTTGTACAGTGCTTGACTGTTATTGGCCTTACCTGGCTGTTGTCAAGCACTTAAATAAATTAACTGAATTGAATTGAATTGAAAATTCACTATGCTTTTAATGCTACCGAGGTTGCACAGCCGAAATTAAGTTGCAGGGGAATCAGTCTGTGGCAAGTGTTCAAGAAGATACGCACTGACAATTTCGAACGGTATGCGAGATAAAGAAAGAATGTTGTTTTTGTAAGGTCATCCCCAACATCAGAGAAACTTTCTCCATAATGTTATATAGGCAGCACAGGCTCGGGGTCTGGCTTGGTGAAGAACCTCTCACTCTCCATACGCGCTGCACGCAGCCCGCCTGACCTGCTCATCAACAGACAAGTGGGTCGGCAGACCACTCGGCGTTCATCTGCCTCGTCTGTGGCCACTCACCTAACTGCCGAGTTCATGGATGCTGAATATATATTCCATTGCTATGTTCTCACCATGCAGTGCATCCAAATACCATCCTTGAACTTAAAAACTAACTTTACGAATAAACTATTTTCATGGAGTCCTTATGAAGCTAGTCGCTCAGCTAGACAAGACATCTCCCATCTTCTATGGAACCCCAAGGAGCGCACAAAATTTTCTTTTCAATACCCAGGTTCTCACGACGGCAGTTTTCATCTCCCTGATGATGCAGAACGTAAGTACCCCTGAAACGTCGGTTAATTTTTACCGGATTATGCGGCGCAACATCCTAGAAGATTGCGGCAGACGTGGCGTCTCGAGGAACTTACTTGGAGACTGAGAAAAACCATGAGGAAACTTCAGTTAGGACACCCGGCACTTCCGCTGAGATTCGAACAGGCTGCCTCTAAAGTACAAATCCACAGCCATACCCCACTTTTGTGCAGCCCGAAAGTTCGTCATGTTCTAAAAAAATCCCACACCAGACCCAATCTTCAGTCACCTAAATTCAATCCGAACCCTCCTACCATATTTTTTAAAACCACATTAATATTATTTTCCAATTTGTCGTGCCTGGGCAAATTTAATGTTTATGCATTTTCGATACTCAACCAAAAAAGTCATACTTATTAAAAGCCATGTCCGAAATAATGGAAGAATCAATTACCTCCGATGACCATGTGAGAAAATGTTACGGCATTGGCCGCGGATTAGCCCCAAGTTCTTGCACAATCGCCCACAAGTATCATATTCAAGGAAAGCCACAGTGAACTGGACCAAATTTGCTTTGGGTTTACATGGTAGACTGGAAATTGCTGCCATCGTGCTATGGAATGGCTTCTCAACAACACGTGATACCTGAAACCCCACAACTAAGTTCACAAGATTATAGAGGTACGCCACGGCACGTGACATCCAACGCAGGTTCCTAATGATACAGTATATGCATTCACCTTAGAGCATGAGTGGCGTATCGGACTGCAGCATGTCTCTGGTTGTCAACGATATCGTTTGACACAAACAATAACCAACCTAGTTGCATAAACGATTGTGATTTGTAATCGAAGGGTACACAGTTCATGTTTAGCCAGAGCATCAGTTACCAAGCTGAGGTTTCTCGTGGTTTTCCTCATCCAATCTATGTAAATGCCAGGATAATACCTTGAAAGAGGCCATAAAAATGTCCCCTTCAGGACATGTGGTCATTCTCTCATCTCGTTCAATGTTCTTCAATAGATACAGCGACGTTATATAAACTCCCCAACACACGCACTATTTTTAATCGAATGGTACGAAACCTACGATTTACTGCCTGTGTTGGCCTACTTCGGTATTTCATCAGGCCATTAAACAAAAATCACATCCTTACACGGATTTTACGCCATTGTCAAGACTTGTGTGAATTGTCTGTACTTTCCCAGTAGCAGCACTCTTTCTACCTGTCCGAAATAAGAGCACGCTTTCTTATTTCCTGCTCTGTGCAAAATAGTTCTCGTTTTACGTCGTATTTAACTCATTCTTCGTCAGATTCAACCATGTCGTATACAAGTAATGATAAACATCCTTTTGACGAAATCTGTATAACATCTAAGTGAATGAAAACTTTAACAATTCAGTTTTTAAATGTGGTCTTCGGGGTTGTTACGTCATTGTGTTGCAACGTATGGGAAGAACATGGCTGAAGGGCTACTCGCACATTGGGATAATTGGTTCGAAACCCACTCGGAGCACTGACGTAGTTTCTCGTTTATCTGCGTTATCTTACGTGCGTACAGGCATTTTGATTCAGATTGAAATCTCGCAACAAAATTTTCATGTAAAACTAGGGAGTTGAGCAAATATAAGCTGTCCTTCGCATCATCACATTTATCCTCAGATGAGAAGGCAGATTCAGAATAACATCATCATCATCAAGCCAACGTCTTCTTATTATGCTGTGACCAACAAAAAATATTTTCTTAAACACTGACATGATTCCCTTACGTATGAGAAAGTATGCACAAGTTTTGATTAGCATGTCCACATCCGTACAAAAATACAAAATTGTCTACTGGTTCAGTGCCACCCTTGTCCCTTCCGACTTCCTGCACTCCCACGTAACCTAACTACAGTTTCCTAATTTTCTTGCTATCGTTTTTCAAAAAACCTGGCCTATAGAGACTCTAGACATTTCAAGTTCCAAACGTCAGGTCAATTTTCCGTAGTTTAGCTTTCTCCAAAGTACTCGTCCATGTCTGAGGTCCTGTGTAGCATTTTGTAATATGCTAGTTGTTTACGGTGAGGGATTCTTGGGCCTCCCAGGAGAAGGACCACCCCTTGTCAGCTGTCTGTGACTACTTATTCAATATATTCGCAACTGCCCTCCATATCTGGAGGCCTTCTCCGTCGACAACCTGCAGGAACGCCGTGACGATGAATGGAATCTATTTAACTTGGAAAATATACTCAAACTGGAGTAATACCTTCCTATTTTTATTTGCTGTAATGGTGGGATTACAGCGACAGTGAACCCTGAATACAAATATCAGCATTCTCCCACCTACAGAACTTCATTATCGTACTTAACCCGTAATTTCCCATTCATCACTTACCGTCTGTACAAAAGTCTAGAAGTAACGATGGCCAGACCTGATATACAGGCACATCTGTTTAACAGTGAGTGCGCAAAAAAGCCCAAGGTTATAAGCCTAAAGTACAGGTAACTGGCAGCTGAGTTAGAAGTGTATCATATACCGCTTATGCTGTAAAGAGTCTATATCACGAAGTACGGGGCAGTCATGGAAGTAAGACAAAGCGCATGAAGAACCTCAATGCATGATGAAATTACATTCATATAAGCAAAGAAAATCGGACGTGATGAGCAGTCAGTCATAAAATCATTATATAGATACACAAGATGATCACAGACGAATTTAGAACTTCCAATGTTCTTGTTTGTTCTTCAAGTACCAGTAATAATTCAAATGTAACAGCAAAATTAGTGGTTAGAAATAGCTGGCTTTGCTACGGGGTTTATCTCATAGTAACCACAGCCCACAGACACACACGAACACTGAAATTCCCACGCAATAGAAACTGACAATTATTTAATTTTGTAACAGTCGCGTCGTTTCTTCATAAAGCATCAATAAAAGCCAAAAAGGAAAAAAACACAGAGGCAGACACGGGAGCGGACTATGATTATTTTTTTCCTTATAAAATTAAAATGAGGAAAGTGGGCAAATTCCTAACGTTAGAATCTTCATAAAGATGATTCATGCGGGAATTATGGAAACGTTAAGCAATGGCAATACTAAGAGGTTAGAAATGGCAAGAACAGTCAACTTGTGATCTGACTATCATTATCATTGAGAGACAAATTTTCACAAATATTAATTAAGGGTGTTAAATTCCGATCAAGTGTAAAATCGGTGTTTCTTAGTTGTTTTCAAGAAACATGAAGTACGCGGCTAAGAACGACCACGATATAGGCTGAACATAACATGCATCTACACTCCAAATGAAAAGATATGTTCCAACTAGTTTTGTGGCAAACCACTAATATCATCTAACTATACAAAACACGTTACTTAAGATATTATGAACGGGCCAGCTAAACCACAAAACGTTTTGTAAGTTAATAAATAGTCTTCATCAATTAAATGTTGTGAAGGTACATTAAATTGTGTTAATTGTCAGCCCAAATAACTCAACACTACCGTTTGTATTATAAAACTGCAGAACTAGCTTCATTCGACTCTAAATATTAGTGACTTCTAATGGGGGTGTGGCGAGTAGAGCGACGGGAATTCGGTGGCCGTTATCCTGTTATTCCCCCATTGCACACTCTGGGTCAGTAGTATCATTAGTCTAGCAGATGGCATGAACACATGCATTGTGAGTAGTGGACCGGTAAACATCACAAATTAAGAAATACAGCAAATATTATAACTACTGCTGAGTAGTACATTTCAATTTAGAAAGTTCTCTAATTACGTAAAAATTAATCTCTCTTCAGGACTTACCCTAATTATGGCGAAGTTTTCCTTCGTTATTTTCAAATCATCTTTATTCTTCGTAGGTGTCAATTTGTCGGGCGTATTCATTGCTGGAACATTGTTAACCTCGTGTCTCATCTCATCGTAAAAGTTTCGTAAAAATAATACGGAAGTACAAAACTCACACACTTTACACTAACTAGACACATTCACTACGAATCAAAGAAACGCCTATCTTACTTCTTAATAGTGTACACTCGTGCCG